>JAJLRB010001519.1:0-221837 GCA_020976825.1 Odocoileus hemionus | reverse complement strand
GGGGTACATTCTCGACTTACGGCGGGGATGGCCCTTCAACCCTCGTGTTTGTTTCAACGAAGTCAGGACTCCTGTCGAGTTACGAGGGACACCTCAGGAGTCTCTTCGAGGCTTGGCAGGGCAAAAGGGACGCTTCTCGAGGTGAGTCGGGAGACCCAGGGTCCCTTTCCAGTAGCCACAGGGATACTGGGATTCCTGTCAATGTTCAAGAGGAGTCAGGCTCCGTCAAATTTTGAAGCAGTGAGCTCTGCGTGCCTCTCGAGGTGTCAGAGGCATGTGAGGCATTCCGTCGAAAGGAGTCGGGGACCTAGGGCTTTCTCTAGGGACTCCACAGGTGGTGCAGACATCCCTTCACCTTGTGAGATGAAAGACTAGACTGTATTCAAGCCACTGCAAGGAAACCCGGCCTCCTTTCGAGTCAGGGCTTCTCGGTGTATATGCCCATTGAGGCAGCAATCTCAGGGTCCCTCCCTCATACCTATTGCTGAGAGAAGCCTCCTCTTGAGGGGCTTGTGGAAAGGTGGCCTACGTCTTGAGTCTAAGCCAGGGAATCAGCTCTCATCTCGAGGCAATTTGGGGTACACGGAGCAGTCCTCGAGTTGCTCTGCTGAACTTGGTACTCCTCTAGACTTGGCCCGTTCTCGGGGAACCTCTGGAGTTGCCTAAAGGGAGTCAAGCCTCAGGTCGTGTTTGATGGGGAACGGGGGATGGCTCTGGAGTCAATGCAGGGGAAGCGGGCCTCATCTCGAGTTGATTTGGGGCCCATGGAGCTCCTTCGCGATGCTGGTGTGACCTCAGGGTCCCTCTCTACTTGTGACAGTGTTTTTGCGGACTGTCTCGACATCCATCAAGCAAGTCGAGGCTCCTGACATGTTTCAGGGGGCTCACGGAATTGCTCTGCATGCAGTGCAGGGGAATCGGGCCTCATCTCGCTTGGAGGGGGAAGTCTCATGGTTTTTTCTCGAGTTGCGGCGGGGACCTGGGGTACATTCTCGACTTACGGCGGGGATGGCCCTTCAACCCTCGTGTTTGTTCAACGAAGTCAGGACTCCTGTCGAGTTACGAGGGACACCTCAGGAGTCTCTTCGAGGCTTGGCAGGGCAAAAGGGACGCTTCTCGAGGTGAGTCGGGAGACCCAGGGTCCCTTTCCAGTAGCCACAGGGATACTGGGATTCCTGTCAATGTTCAAGAGGAGTCAGGCTCCGTCAAATTTTGAAGCAGTGAGCTCTGCGTGCCTCTCGAGGTGTCAGAGGCATGTGAGGCATTCCGTCGAAAGGAGTCGGGGACCTAGGGCTCTCTAGGGACTCCACAGGTGGTGCAGACATCCCTTCACCTTGTGAGATGAAAGACTAGACTGTATTCAAGCCACTGCAAGGAAACCCGGCCTCCTTTCGAGTCAGGGCTTCTCGGTGTATATGCCCATTGAGGCAGCAATCTCAGGGTCCCTCCCTCATACCTATTGCTGAGAGAAGCCTCCTCTTGAGGGGCTTGTGGAAAGGTGGCCTACGTCTTGAGTCTAAGCCAGGGAATCAGCTCTCATCTCGAGGCAATTTGGGGTACACGGAGCAGTCCTCGAGTTGCTCTGCTGAACTTGGTACTCCTCTAGACTTGGCCCGTTGTTCTCGGGGAACCTCTGGAGTTGCCTAAAGGGAGTCAAGCCTCAGGTCGTGTTTGATGGGGAACGGGGGATGGCTCTGGAGTCAATGCAGGGGAAGCGGGCCTCATCTCGAGTTGATTTGGGGCCCATGGAGCTCCTTCGCGATGCTGGTGTGACCTCAGGGTCCCTCTCTACTTGTGACAGTGTTTTTTGCGGACTGTCTCGACATCCATCAAGCAAGTCGAGGCTCCTGACATGTTTCAGGGGGCTCACGGAATTGCTCTGCATGCAGTGCAGGGGAATCGGGCCTCATCTCGCTTTGGAGGGGGAAGTCTCATGGTTTTTCTCGAGTTGCGGCGGGGACCTGGGGTACATTCTCGACTTACGGCGGGGATGGCCCTTCAACCCTCGTGTTTGTTCAACGAAGTCAGGACTCCTGTCGAGTTACGAGGGACACCTCAGGAGTCTCTTCGAGGCTTGGCAGGGCAAAAGGGACGCGCTTCTCGAGGTGAGTCGGGAGACCCAGGGTCCCTTTCCAGTAGCCACAGGGATACTGGGATTCCTGTCAATGTTCAAGAGGAGTCAGGCTCCGTCAAATTTTGAAGCAGTGAGCTCTGCGTGCCTCTCGAGGTGTCAGAGGCATGTGAGGCATTCCGTCGAAAGGAGTCGGGGACCTAGGGCTTTCTCTAGGGACTCCACAGGTGGTGCAGACATCCCTTCACCTTGTGAGATGAAAGACTAGACTGTATTCAAGCCACTGCAAGGAAACCCGGCCTCCTTTCGAGTCAGGGCTTCTCGGTGTATATGCCCATTGAGGCAGCAATCTCAGGGTCCCTCCCTCATACCTATTGCTGAGAGAAGCCTCCTCTTGAGGGGCTTGTGGAAAGGTGGCCTACGTCTTGAGTCTAAGCCAGGGAATCAGCTCTCATCTCGAGGCAATTTGGGGTACACGGAGCAGTCCTCGAGTTGCTCTGCTGAACTTGGTACTCCTCTAGACTTGGCCCGTTGTTCTCGGGGAACCTCTGGAGTTGCCTAAAGGGAGTCAAGCCTCAGGTCGTGTTTGATGGGGAACGGGGGATGGCTCTGGAGTCAATGCAGGGGAAGCGGGCCTCATCTCGAGTTGATTTGGGGCCCATGGAGCTCCTTCGCGATGCTGGTGTGACCTCAGGGTCCCTCTCTACTTGTGACAGTGTTTTTTGCGGACTGTCTCGACATCCATCAAGCAAGTCGAGGCTCCTGACATGTTTCAGGGGGCTCACGGAATTGCTCTGCATGCAGTGCAGGGGAATCGGGCCTCATCTCGCTTGGAGGGGGAAGTCTCATGGTTTTTTCGAGTTGCGGCGGGGACCTGGGGTACATTCTCGACTTACGGCGGGGATGGCCCTTCAACCCTCGTGTTTGTTCAACGAAGTCAGGACTCCTGTCGAGTTACGAGGGACACCTCAGGAGTCTCTTCGAGGCTTGGCAGGGCAAAAGGGACGCTTCTCGAGGTGAGTCGGGAGACCCAGGGTCCCTTTCCAGTAGCCACAGGGATACTGGGATTCCTGTCAATGTTCAAGAGGAGTCAGGCTCCGTCAAATTTTGAAGCAGTGAGCTCTGCGTGCCTCTCGAGGTGTCAGAGGCATGTGAGGCATTCCGTAAAAAGGAGTCGGGGACCTAGGGCTTTCTCTAGGGACTCCACAGGTGGTGCAGACATCCCTTCACCTTGTGAGATGAAAGACTAGACTGTATTCAAGCCACTGCAAGGAAACCCGGCCTCCTTTCGAGTCAGGGCTTCTCGGTGTATATGCCCATTGAGGCAGCAATCTCAGGGTCCCTCCCTCATACCTATTGCTGAGAGAAGCCTCCTCTTGAGGGGCTTGTGGAAAGGTGGCCTACGTCTTGAGTCTAAGCCAGGGAATCAGCTCTCATCTCGAGGCAATTTGGGGTACACGGAGCAGTCCTCGAGTTGCTCTGCTGAACTTGGTACTCCTCTAGACTTGGCCCGTTGTTCTCGGGGAACCTCTGGAGTTGCCTAAAGGGAGTCAAGCCTCAGGTCGTGTTTGATGGGGAACGGGGGATGGCTCTGGAGTCAATGCAGGGGAAGCGGGCCTCATCTCGAGTTGATTTGGGGCCCATGGAGCTCCTTCGCGATGCTGGTGTGACCTCAGGGTCCCTCTCTACTTGTGACAGTGTTTTTTTTGGACTCTCGACATCCATCAAGCAAGTCGAGGCTCCTGACATGTTTCAGGGGGCTCACGGAATTGCTCTGCATGCAGTGCAGGGGAATCGGGCCTCATCTCGCTTGGAGGGGGAAGTCTCATGGTTTTTCTTTTCGAGTTGCGGCGGGGACCTGGGGTACATTCTCGACTTACGGCGGGGATGGCCCTTCAACCCTCGTGTTTGTTCAACGAAGTCAGGACTCCTGTCGAGTTACGAGGGACACCTCAGGAGTCTCTTCGAGGCTTGGCAGGGCAAAAGGGACGCTTCTCGAGGTGAGTCGGGAGACCCAGGGTCCCTTTCCAGTAGCCACAGGGATACTGGGATTCCTGTCAATGTTCAAGAGGAGTCAGGCTCCGTCAAATTTTTGAAGCAGTGAGCTCTGCGTGCCTCTCGAGGTGTCAGAGGCATGTGAGGCATTCCGTCGAAAGGAGTCGGGGACCTAGGGGACTTTCTCTAGGGGACTCCACAGGTGGTGCAGACATCCCTTCACCTTGTGAGATGAAAGACTAGACTGTATTCAAGCCACTGCAAGGAAACCCGGCCTCCTTTCGAGTCAGGGCTTCTCGGTGTATATGCCCATTGAGGCAGCAATCTCAGGGTCCCTCCCTCATACCTATTGCTGAGAGAAGCCTCCTCTTGAGGGGCTTGTGGAAAGGTGGCCTACGTCTTGAGTCTAAGCCAGGGAATCAGCTCTCATCTCGAGGCAATTTGGGGTACACGGAGCAGTCCTCGAGTTGCTCTGCTGAACTTGGTACTCCTCTAGACTTGGCCCGTTGTTCTCGGGGAACCTCTGGAGTTGCCTAAAGGGAGTCAAGCCTCAGGTCGTGTTTGATGGGGAACGGGGGGGGATGGCTCTGGAGTCAATGCAGGGGAAGCGGGCCTCATCTCGAGTTGATTTGGGGCCCATGGAGCTCCTTCGCGATGCTGGTGTGACCTCAGGGTCCCTCTCTACTTGTGACAGTGTTTTTTGCGGACTGACATCACATCCATCAAGCAAGTCGAGGCTCCTGACATGTTTCAGGGGGGCTCACGGAATTGCTCTGCATGCAGTGCAGGGGAATCGGGCCTCATCTCGCTTGGAGGGGGAAGTCTCATGGTTTTTCTCGAGTTGCGGCGGGGACCTGGGGTACATTCTCGACTTACGGCGGGGATGGCCCTTCAACCCTCGTGTTGGTTCAACGAAGTCAGGACTCCTGTCGAGTTACGAGGGACACCTCAGGAGTCTCTTCGAGGCTTGGCAGGGCAAAAGGGACGCTTCTCGAGGTGAGTCGGGAGACCCCCAGGGTCCCTTTCCAGTAGCCACAGGGATACTGGGATTCCTGTCAATGTTCAAGAGGAGTCAGGCTCCGTCAAATTTTGAAGCAGTGAGCTCTGCTGCGTGCTCTCGAGGTGTCAGAGGCATGTGAGGCATTCCGTCGAAAGGAGTCGGGGGACCTAGGGCTTTCTCTAGGGGACTCCACAGGTGGTGCAGACATCCCTTCACCTTGTGAGATGAAAGACTAGACTGTATTCAAGCCACTGCAAGGAAAGCCGGCCTCCTTTCGAGTCAGGGCTTCTCGGTGTATATGCCCATTGAGGCAGCAATCTCAGGGTCCCTCCCTCATACCTATTGCTGAGAGAAGCCTCCTCTTGAGGGGCTTGTGGAAAGGTGGCCTACGTCTTGAGTCTAAGCCAGGAATCAGCTCTCATCTCGAGGCAATTTGGGGTACACGGAGCAGTCCTCGAGTTGCTCTGCTGAACTTGGTACTCCTCTAGACTTGGCCCGTTGTTCTCGGGGAACCTCTGGAGTTGCCTAAAGGGAGTCAAGCCTCAGGTCGTGTTTGATGGGGAACGGGGGATGGCTCTGGAGTCAATGCAGGGGAAGCGGGCCTCATCTCGAGTTGATTTGGGGCCCATGGAGCTCCTTCGCGATGCTGGTGTGACCTCAGGGTCCCTCTCTACTTGTGACAGTGTTTTTGCGGACTGTCTCGACATCCATCAAGCAAGTCGAGGCTCCTGACATGTTTCAGGGGGCTCACGGAATTGCTCTGCATGCAGTGCAGGGGAATCGGGCCTCATCTCGCTTGGAGGGGGAAGTCTCATGGTTTTTCTCGAGTTGCGGCGGGGACCTGGGGTACATTCTCGACTTACGGCGGGGATGGCCCTTCAACCCTCGTGTTTGTTCAACGAAGTCAGGACTCCTGTCGAGTTACGAGGGACACCTCAGGAGTCTCTTCGAGGCTTGGCAGGGCAAAAGGAACGCTTCTCGAGGTGAGTCGGGAGACCCAGGGTCCCTTTCCAGTAGCCACAGGGATACTGGGATTCCTGTCAATGTTCAAGAGGAGTCAGGCTCCGTCAAATTTTTTGAAGCAGTGAGCTCTGCGTGCCCTCTCGAGGTGTCAGAGGCATGTGAGGCATTCCGTCGAAAGGAGTCGGGGACCTAGGGCTTTCTCTCTAGGACTCCACAGGTGGTGCAGACATCCCTTCACCTTGTGAGATGAAAGACTAGACTGTATTCAAGCAAGCCACTGCAAGGAAACCGGCCTCCTTTCGAGTCAGGGCTTCTCGGTGTATATGCCCATTGAGGCAGCAGCAATCTCAGGGTCCCTCCCTCATACCTATTGCTGAGAGAAGCCTCCTCTTGAGGGGCTTGTGGAAAGGTGGCCTACGTCTTGAGTCTAAGCCAGGGAATCAGCTCTCATCTCGAGGCAATTTGGGGTACACGGAGCAGTCCTCGAGTTGCTCTGCTGAACTTGGTACTCCTCTAGACTTGGCCCGTTGTTCTCGGGGAACCTCTGGAGTTGCCTAAAGGGAGTCAAGCCTCAGGTCGTGTTTGATGGGGAACGGGGGATGGCTCTGGAGTCAATGCAGGGGAAGCGGGCCTCATCTCGAGTTGATTTGGGGCCCATGGAGCTCCTTCGCGATGCTGGTGTGACCCTCAGGTCCCCCTCTCTACTTGTGACAGTGTTTTTGCGGACTGTCTCGACATCCATCAAGCAAGTCGAGGCTCCTGACATGTTTCAGGGGGCTCACGGAATTGCTCTGCATGCAGTGCAGGGGAATCGGGCCTCATCTCGCTTGGAGGGGGAAGTCTCATGGTTTTTCT
The DNA here is from genome assembly GCA_020976825.1 of Odocoileus hemionus. Lineage (NCBI taxonomy): Eukaryota > Metazoa > Chordata > Mammalia > Artiodactyla > Cervidae > Odocoileus > Odocoileus hemionus. The sequence goes on along the minus strand of JAJLRB010001519.1, from coordinate 214,953 downwards.
CGAGTTGCGGCGGGGGGACCTGGGGTACATTCTCGACTTACGGCGGGGATGGCCCTTCAACCCTCGTGTTTGTTTGTTCAACGAAGTCAGGACTCCTGTCGAGTTACGAGGGACACCTCAGGAGTCTCTTCGAGGCTTGGCAGGGCAAAAGGGACGCTTCTCGAGGTGAGTCGGGAGACCCAGGGTCCCTTTCCAGTAGCCACAGGGATACTGGGATTCCTGTCAATGTTCAAGAGGAGTCAGGCTCCGTCAAATTTTGAAGCAGTGAGCTCTGCGTGCCTCTCGAGGTGTCAGAGGCATGTGAGGCATTCCCGTCGAAAGGAGTCGGGGACCTAGGGCTTTCTCTAGGGACTCCACAGGTGGTGCAGACATCCCTTCACCTTGTGAGATGAAAGACTAGACTGTATTCAAGCCACTGCAAGGAAACCGGCCTCCTTTCGAGTCAGGGCTTCTCGGTGTATATGCCCATTGAGGCAGCAATCTCAGGGTCCCTCCCTCATACCTATTGCTGAGAGAAGCCTCCTCTTGAGGGGCTTGTGGAAAGGTGGCCTACGTCTTGAGTCTAAGCCAGGGAATCAGCTCTCATCTCTCGAGGCAATTTGGGGTACACGGAGCAGTCCTCGAGTTGCTCTGCTGAACTTGGTACTCCTCTAGACTTGGCCCGTTGTTCTCGGGGAACCTCTGGAGTTGCCTAAAGGGAGTCAAGCCTCAGGTCGTGTTTGATGGGGAACGGGGGATGGCTCTGGAGTCAATGCAGGGGAAGCGGGCCTCATCTCGAGTTGATTTTGGGGCCCATGGAGCTCCTTCGCGATGCTGGTGTGACCTCAGGGTCCCTCTCTACTTGTGACAGTGTTTTTGCGGACTGTCTCGACATCCATCAAGCAAGTCGAGGCTCCTGACATGTTTCAGGGGGCTCACGGAATTGCTCTGCATGCAGTGCAGGGGAATCGGGCCTCATCTCGCTCGCTTGGAGGGGGAAGTCTCATGGTTTTTCTCGAGTTGCGGCGGGGGGACCTGGGGTACATTCTCGACTTACGGCGGGGGGATGGCCCTTCAACCCTCGTGTTTTCAACGAAACGAAGTCAGGACTCCTGTCGAGTTACGAGGGACACCTCAGGAGTCTCTTCGAGGCTTGGCAGGGCAAAAGGGACGCTTCTCGAGGTGAGTCGGGAGACCCAGGGTCCCTTTCCAGTAGCCACAGGGATACTGGGATTCCTGTCAATGTTCAAGAGGAGTCAGGCTCCGTCAAATTTTGAAGCAGTGCTCTGCGTGCCTCTCGAGGTCAGAGTCAGAGGCATGTGAGGCATTCCGTCGAAAGGAGTCGGGGACCTAGGGCTTTCTCTAGGGACTCCACAGGTGGTGCAGACATCCCTTCACCTTGTGAGATGAAAGACTAGACTGTATTCAAGCCACTGCAAGGAAACCCGGCCTCCTTTCGAGTCAGGGCTCTTCGGTGTATATGCCCATTGAGGCAGCAATCTCAGGGTCCCTCCCTCATACCTATTGCTGAGAGAAGCCTCCTCTTGAGGGGCTTGTGGAAAGGTGGCCTACGTCTTGAGTCTAAGCCAGGGAATCAGCTCTCATCTCGAGGCAATTTGGGGTACACACGGAGCAGTCCTCGAGTTGCTCTGCTGAACTTGGTACTCTCTAGACTTGGCCCGTTGTTCTCGGGGAACCTCTGGAGTTGCCTAAAGGGAGTCAAGCCTCAGGTCGTGTTTGATGGGGAACGGGGGATGGCTCTGGAGTCAATGCAGGGGAAGCGGGCCTCATCTCGAGTTGATTTGGGGCCCATGGAGCTCCTTCGCGATGCTGGTGTGACCTCAGGGTCCCTCTCTACTTGTGACAGTGTTTTTGCGGACTGTCTCGACATCCATCAAGCAAGTCGAGGCTCCTGACATGTTTCAGGGGGCTCACGGAATTGCTCTGCATGCAGTGCAGGGGAATCGGGCCTCATCTCGCTTGGAGGGGGAAGTCTCATGGTTTTTCTCGAGTTGCGGCGGGGGGGGACCTGGGGTACATTCTCGACTTACGGCGGGGATGGCCCTTCAACCCTCGTGTTTGTTCAAACGAAGTCAGGACTCCTGTCGAGTTACGAGGGACACCTCAGGAGTCTCTTCGAGGCTTGGCAGGGCAAAAGGGACGCTTCTCGAGGTGAGAGTCGGGAGACCCAGGGTCCCTTTCCAGTAGCCACAGGGATACTGGGATTCCTGTCAATGTTCAAGAGGAGTCAGGCTCCGTCAAATTTTGAACAGTGAGCTCTGCGTGCCTCTCGAGGTGTCAGAGGCATGTGAGGCATTCCGTCGAAAGGAGTCGGGGACCTAGGGCTTTCTCTAGGGACTCCACAGGTGGTGCAGACATCCCTTCACCTTGTGAGATGAAAGACTAGACTGTATTCAAGCCACTGCAAGGAAACCGGGCCTCCTTTCGAGTCAGGGCTTCTCGGTGTATATGCCCATTGAGGCAGCAATCTCAGGGTCCCTCCCTCATACCTATTGCTGAGAGAAGCCTCCTCTTGAGGGGCTTGTGGAAAGGTGGCCTACGTCTTGAGTCTAAGCCAGGGAATCAGCTCTCATCTCGAGGCAATTTGGGGTACACGGAGCAGTCCTCGAGTTGCTCTGCTGAACTTGGTACTCCTCTAGACTTGGCCCGTTGTTCTCGGGGAACCTCTGGAGTTGCCTAAAGGGAGTCAAGCCTCAGGTCGTGTTTGATGGGGAACGGGGGATGGCTCTGGAGTCAATGCAGGGGAACGGGCCTCATCTCGAGTTGATTTGGGGCCCATGGAGCTCCTTCGCGATGCTGGTGTGACCTCAGGGTCCCTCTCTACTTGTGACAGTGTTTTTGCGGACTGTCTCGACATCCATCAAGCAAGTCGAGGCTCCTGACATGTTTCAGGGGGCTCACGGAATTGCTCTGCATGCAGTGCAGGGGAATCGGGCCTCATCTCGCTTGGAGGGGGAAAGTCTCATGGTTTTTCTCGAGTTGCGGCGGGGACCTGGGGTACATTCTCGACTTACGGCGGGGATGGCCCTTCAACCCTCGTGTTTGTTCAACGAAGTCAGGACTCCTGTCGAGTTACGAGGGACACCTCAGGAGTCTCTTCGAGGCTTGGCAGGGCAAAAGGGACGCTTCTCGAGGTGAGTCGGGAGACCCAGGGTCCCTTTCCAGTAGCCACAGGGATACTGGGATCCTGTCAATGTTCAAGAGGAGTCAGGCTCCGTCAAATTTTGAAGCAGTGAGCTCTGCGTGCCTCGAGGTGTCAGAGGCATGTGAGGCATTCCGTCGAAAGGAGTCGGGGACCTAGGGCTTTTCTCTAGGGACTCCACAGGTGGTGCAGACATCCCTTCACCTTGTGAGATGAAAGACTAGACTGTATTCAAGCCACTGCAAGGAAACCCGGCCTCCTTTCGAGTCAGGGCTTCTCGGTGTATATGCCCATTGAGGCAGCAATCTCAGGGTCCCTCCCTCATACCTATTGCTGAGAGAAGCCTCCTCTTGAGGGGCTTGTGGAAAGGTGGCCTACGTCTTGAGTCTAAGCCAGGGAATCAGCTCTCATCTCGAGGCAATTTGGGGTACACGGAGCAGTCCTCGAGTTGCTCTGCTGAACTTGGTACTCCTCTAGACTTGGCCCGTTGTTCTCGGGGAACCTCTGGAGTTGCCTAAAGGGAGTCAAGCCTCAGGTCGTGTTTGATGGGGAACGGGGGATGGCTCTGGAGTCAATGCAGGGGAAGCGGCCTCCTCATCTCGAGTTGATTTGGGGCCCATGGAGCTCCTTCGCGATGCTGGTGTGACCTCAGGGTCCCTCTCTACTTGTGACAGTGTTTTTGCGGACTGTCTCGACATCCATCAAGCAAGTCGAGGCTCCTGACATGTTTCAGGGGGCTCACGGAATTGCTCTGCATGCAGTGCAGGGGAATCGGGCCTCATCTCGCTTGGAGGGGGAAGTCTCATGGTTTTTCTCGAGTTGCGGCGGGGGGACTGGGGTACATTCTCGACTTACGGCGGGGGATGGCCCTTCAACCCTCGTGTTTGTTCAACGAAGTCAGGACTCCTGTCGAGTTACGAGGGACACCTCAGGAGTCTCTTCGAGGCTTGGCAGGGCAAAAGGGACGCTTCTCGAGGTGAGTCGGGAGACCCAGGGTCCCTTTCCAGTAGCCACAGGGATACTGGGATTCCTGTCAATGTTCAAGAGGAGTCAGGCTCCGTCAAATTTTGGAGCAGTGAGCTCTGCGTGCCTCTCGAGGTGTCAGAGGCATGTGAGGCATTCCGTCGAAAGGAGTCGGGGACTAGGGCTTTCTCTAGGGACTCCACAGGTGGTGCAGACATCCCTTCACCTTGTGAGATGAAAGACTAGACTGTATTCAAGCCACTGCAAGGAAACCCGGCCTCCTTTCGAGTCAGGGCTTCTCGGTGTATATGCCCATTGAGGCAGCAATCTCAGGGTCCCTCCCTCATACCTATTGCTGAGAGAAGCCTCCTCTTGAGGGGCTTGTGGAAAGGTGGCCTACGTCTTGAGTCTAAGCCAGGGAATCAGCTCTCATCTCGAGGCAATTTGGGGTACACGGAGCAGTCCTCGAGTTGCTCTGCTGAACTTGGTACTCCTCTAGACTTGGCCCGTTGTTCTCGGGGAACCTCTGGAGTTGCCTAAAGGGAGTCAAGCCTCAGGTCGTGTTTGATGGGGAACGGGGGATGGCTCTGGAGTCAATGCAGGGGAAGCGGGCCTCATCTCGAGTTGATTTGGGGCCCATGGAGCTCCTTCGCGATGCTGGTGTGTGACCTCAGGGTCCCTCTCTACTTGTGACAGTGTTTTTGCGGACTGTCTCGACATCCATCAAGCAAGTCGAGGCTCCTGACATGTTTCAGGGGGCTCACGGAATTGCTCTGCATGCAGTGCAGGGGAATCGGGCCTCATCTCGCTTGGAGGGGGAAGTCTCATGGTTTTTCTCGAGTTGCGGCGGGGACCTGGGGTACATTCTCGACTTACGGCGGGGATGGCCCTTCAACCCTCGTGTTTGTTCAACGAAGTCAGGACTCCTGTCGAGTTACGAGGGACACCTCAGGAGTCTCTTCGAGGCTTGGCAGGGCAAAAGGACGCTTCTCGAGGTGAGTCGGGAGACCCAGGGTCCCTTTCCAGTAGCCACAGGGATACTGGGATTCCTGTCAATGTTCAAGAGGAGTCAGGCTCCGTCAAATTTTGAAGCAGTGAGCTCTGCGTGCCTCTCGAGGTGTCAGAGGCATGTGAGGCATTCCGTCGAAAGGAGTCGGGGACCTAGGGCTTTCTCTAGGGACTCCACAGGTGGTGCAGACATCCCTTCACCTTGTGAGATGAAAGACTAGACTGTATTCAAGCCACTGCAAGGAAACCCGGCCTCCTTTCGAGTCAGGGCTTCTCGGTGTATATGCCCATTGAGGCAGCAATCTCAGGGTCCCTCCCTCATACCTATTGCTGAGAGAAGCCTCCTCTTGAGGGGCTTGTGGAAAGGTGGCCTACGTCTTGAGTCTAAGCCAGGGAATCAGCTCTCATCTCGAGGCAATTTGGGGTACACGGAGCAGTCCTCGAGTTGCTCTGCTGAACTTGGTACTCCTCTAGACTTGGCCCGTTGTTCTCGGGGAACCTCTGGAGTTGCCTAAAGGGAGTCAAGCCTCAGGTCGTGTTTGATGGGGAACGGGGGATGGCTCTGGAGTCAATGCAGGGGAAGCGGGCCTCATCTCGAGTTGATTTGGGGCCCATGGAGCTCCTTCGCGATGCTGGTGTGACCTCAGGGTCCCTCTCTACTTGTGACAGTGTTTTTGCGGACTGTCTCGACATCCATCAAGCAAGTCGAGGCTCCTGACATGTTTCAGGGGGCTCACGGAATTGCTCTGCATGCAGTGCAGGGGAATCGGGCCTCATCTCGCTTGGAGGGGGAAGTCTCATGGTTTTTCTCGAGTTGCGGCGGGGACCTGGGGTACATTCTCGACTTACGGCGGGGATGGCCCTTCAACCCTCGTGTTTGTTCAACGAAGTCAGGACTCCTGTCGAGTTACGAGGGACACCTCAGGAGTCTCTTCGAGGCTTGGCAGGGCAAAAGGGACGCTTCTCGAGGTGAGTCGGGAGACCCAGGGTCCCTTTCCAGTAGCCACAGGGATACTGGGATTCCTGTCAATGTTCAAGAGGAGTCAGGCTCCGTCAAATTTTGAAGCAGTGAGCTCTGCGTGCCTCTCGAGGTGTCAGAGGCATGTGAGGCATTCCGTCGAAAGGAGTCGGGGACCTAGGGCTTTCTCTAGGGACTCCACAGGTGGTGCAGACATCCCTTCACCTGTGAGATGAAAGACTAGACTGTATTCAAGCCACTGCAAGGAAACCCGGCCTCCTTTCGAGTCAGGGCTTCTCGGTGTATATGCCCATTGAGGCAGCAATCTCAGGGTCCCTCCCTCATACCTATTGCTGAGAGAAGCCTCCTCTTGAGGGGCTTGTGGAAAGGTGGCCTACGTCTTGAGTCTAAGCCAGGGAATCAGCTCTCATCTCGAGGCAATTTGGGGTACACGGAGCAGTCCTCGAGTTGCTCTGCTGAACTTGGTACTCCTCTAGACTTGGCCCGTTGTTCTCGGGGAACCTCTGGAGTTGCCTAAAGGGAGTCAAGCCTCAGGTCGTGTTTGATGGGGAACGGGGGATGGCTCTGGAGTCAATGCAGGGGAAGCGGGCCTCATCTCGAGTTGATTTGGGGCCCATGGAGCTCCTTCGCGATGCTGGTGTGACCTCAGGGTCCCTCTCTACTTGTGACAGTGTTTTTGCGGACTGTCTCGACATCCATCAAGCAAGTCGAGGCTCCTGACATGTTTCAGGGGGCTCACGGAATTGCTCTGCATGCAGTGCAGGGGAATCGGGCCTCATCTCGCTTGGAGGGGGAAGTCTCATGGTTTTTTTCTCGAGTTGCGGCGGGGACCTGGGGTACATTCTCGACTTACGGCGGGGATGGCCCTTCAACCCTCGTGTTTGTTCAACGAAGTCAGGACTCCTGTCGAGTTACGAGGGACACCTCAGGAGTCTCTTCGAGGGCTTGGCAGGGCAAAAGGGACGCTTCTCGAGGTGAGTCGGGAGACCCAGGGTCCCTTTTTCCAGTAGCCACAGGGATACTGGGATTCCTGTCAATGTTCAAGAGGAGTCAGGCTCCGTCAAATTTTGAAGCAGTGAGCTCTGCGTGCCTCTCTCGGGTGTCAGAGGCATGTGAGGCATTCCGTCGAAAGGAGTCGGGGACCTAGGGCTTTCTCTAGGGACTCCACAGGTGGTGCAGACATCCCTTCACTTGTGAGATGAAAGACTAGACTGTATTCAAGCCACTGCAAGGAAAACCCGGCCTCCTTTCGAGTCAGGGCTTCTCGGTGTATATGCCCATTGAGGCAGCAATCTCAGGGTCCCTCCCTCATACCTATTGCTGAGAGAAGCCTCCTCTTGAGGGCTTGTGGAAAGGTGGCCTACGTCTTGAGTCTAAGCCAGGGAATCAGCTCTCATCTCGAGGCAATTTGGGGTACACGGAGCAGTCCTCGAGTTGCTCTGCTGAACTTGGTACTCCTCTAGACTTGGCCCGTTGTTCTCGGGGAACCTCTGGAGTTGCCTAAAGGGAGTCAAGCCTCAGGTCGTGTTTGATGGGGAACGGGGGATGGCTCTGGAGTCAATGCAGGGGAAGCGGGCCTCATCTCGAGTTGATTTGGGGCCCATGGAGCTCCTTCGCGATGCTGGTGTGACCTCAGGGTCCCTCTCTACTTGTGACAGTGTTTTTGCGGACTGTCTCGACATCCATCAAGCAAGTCGAGGCTCCTGACATGTTTCAGGGGGCTCACGGAATTGCTCTGCATGCAGTGCAGGGGAATCGGGCCTCATCTCGCTTGGAGGGGGAAGTCTCATGGTTTTTTTTCTCGAGTTGCGGCGGGGACCTGGGGTACATTCTCGACTTACGGCGGGGATGGCCCTTCAACCCTCGTGTTTGTTCAACGAAGTCAGGACTCCTGTCGAGTTACGAGGGACACCTCAGGAGTCTCTTCGAGGCTTGGCAGGGCAAAAGGGACGCTTCTCGAGGTGAGTCGGGAGACCCAGGGTCCCTTTCCAGTAGCCACAGGGATACTGGGGGATTCCTGTCAATGTTCAAGAGGAGTCAGGCTCCGTCAAATTTTGAAGCAGTGAGCTCTGCGTGCCTCTCGAGGTGTCAGAGGCATGTGAGGCATTCCGTCGAAAGGAGTCGGGGACCTAGGGCTTTCTCTAGGGACTCCACAGGTGGTGCAGACATCCCTTCACTTGTGAGATGAAAGACTAGACTGTATTCAAGCCACTGCAAGGAAAAGCCGGCCTCCTTTCGAGTCAGGGCTTCTCGGTGTATATGCCCATTGAGGCAGCAATCTCAGGGTCCCTCCCTCATACCTATTGCTGAGAGAAGCCTCCTCTTGAGGGGCTTGTGGAAAGGTGGCCTACGTCTTGAGTCTAAGCCAGGGAATCAGCTCTCATCTCGAGGCAATTTGGGGTACACGGAGCAGTCCTCGAGTTGCTCTGCTGAACTTGGTACTCCTCTAGACTTGGCCCGTTGTTCTCGGGGAACCTCTGGAGTTGCCTAAAGGGTGTCAAGCCTCAGGTCGTGTTTGATGGGGAACGGGGGATGGCTCTGGAGTCAATGCAGGGGAAGCGGGCCTCATCTCGAGTTGATTTGGGGCCCATGGAGCTCCTTCGCGATGCTGGTGTGACCTCAGGGTCCCTCTCTACTTGTGACAGTGTTTTTGCGGACTGTCTCGACATCCATCAAGCAAGTCGAGGCTCCTGACATGTTTCAGGGGGCTCACGGAATTGCTCTGCATGCAGTGCAGGGGAATCGGGCCTCATCTCGCTTGGAGGGGGAAGTCTCATGGTTTTTCTCGAGTTGCGGCGGGGGGGGACCTGGGGTACATTCTCGACTTACGGCGGGGGGCCCTTCAACCCTCGTGTTTGTTCAACGAAGTCAGGACTCCTGTCGAGTTACGAGGGACACCTCAGGAGTCTCTTCGAGGCTTGGCAGGGCAAAAGGAACGCTTCTCGAGGTGAGTCGGGAGACCCAGGGTCCCTTTCCAGTAGCCACAGGGATACTGGGATTCCTGTCAATGTTCAAGAGGAGTCAGGCTCCGTCAAATTTTGAAGCAGTGAGCTCTGCGTGCCTCTCGAGGTGTCAGAGGCATGTGTGAGGCATTCCGTCGAAAAAGGAGTCGGGGACCTAGGGCTTTCTCTAGGGACTCCACAGGTGGTGCAGACATCCCTTCAGCTTGTGAGATGAAAGACTAGACTGTATTCAAGCCACTGCAAGGAAACCCGGCCTCCTTTCGAGTCAGGGCTTCTCTCGGTGTATATGCCCATTGAGGCAGCAATCTCAGGGTCCCTCCCTCATACCTATTGCTGATTGCTGAGAGAAGCCTCCTCTTGAGGGGCTTGTGGAAAGGTGGCCTACGTCTTGAGTCTAAGCCAGGGAATCAGCTCTCATCTCGAGGCAATTTGGGGTACACGGAGCAGTCCTCGAGTTGCTCTGCTGAACTTGGTACTCCTCTAGACTTGGCCCGTTGTTCTCGGGGAACCTCTGGAGTTGCCTAAAGGGAGTCAAGCCTCAGGTCGTGTTTGATGGGGAAACGGGGGATGGCTCTGGAGTCAATGCAGGGGAAGCGGGGGCGGGCTCATCTCGAGTTGATTTGGGGCCCATGGAGCTCCTTCGCGATGCTGGTGTGACCTCAGGGTCCCTCTCTACTTGTGACAGTGTTTTTGCGGACTGTCTCGACATCCATCAAGCAAGTCGAGGCTCCTGACATGTTTCAGGGGGCTCACGGAATTGCTCTGCATGCAGTGCAGGGGAATCGGGCCTCATCTCGCTTGGAGGGGGAAGTCTCATGGTTTTTTCGAGTTGCGGCGGGGACCTGGGGTACATTCTCGACTTACGGCGGGGATGGCCCTTCAACCCTCGTGTTTGTTCAACGAAGTCAGGACTCCTGTCGAGTTACGAGGGACACCTCAGGAGTCTCTTCGAGGCTTGGCAGGGCAAAAGGGAACGCTTCTCGAGGTGAGTCGGGAGACCCAGGGTCCCTTTCCAGTAGCCACAGGGGATACTGGGATTCCTGTCAATGTTCAAGAGGAGTCAGGCTCCGTCAAATTTTGAAGCAGTGAGCTCTGCGTGCCTCTCGAGGGTGTCAGAGGCATGTGAGGCATTCCGTCGAAAGGAGTCGGGGGGGGACCTAGGGCTTTCTCTAGGGACTCCACAGGTGGTGCAGACATCCCTTCAGCTTGTGAGATGAAAGACTAGACTGTATTCAAGCCACTGCAAGGAAAGCCGGCCTCCTTTCGAGTCAGGGCTTCTCGGTGTATATGCCCATTGAGGCAGCAATCTCAGGGGGTCCCTCCCTCATACCTATTGCTGAGAGAAGCCTCCTCTTGAGGGGCTTGTGGAAAGGTGGCCTACGTCTTGAGTCTAAGCCAGGGAATCAGCTCTCTCTCGAGAGGCAATTTGGGGTACACGGAGCAGTCCTCGAGTTGCTCTGCTGAACTTGGTACTCTCTAGACTTGGCCCGTTGTTCTCGGGGAACCTCTGGAGTTGCCTAAAGGGAGTCAAGCCTCAGGTCGTGTTTGATGGGGAACGGGGGATGGCTCTGGAGTCAATGCAGGGGAAGCGGGCCTCATCTCGAGTTGATTTGGGGCCCATGGAGCTCCTTCGCGATGCTGGTGTGACCTCAGGGTCCCTCTCTACTTGTGACAGTGTTTTTGCGGACTGTCTCGACATCCATCAAGCAAGTCGAGGCTCCTGACATGTTTCAGGGGGCTCACGGAATTGCTCTGCATGCAGTGCAGGGGGATCGGGCCTCATCTCGCTTGGAGGGGGAAGTCTCATGGTTTTTCTCGAGTTGCGGCGGGGACCTGGGGTACATTCTTCTCGACTTACGGCGGGGGGATGGGCCCTTCAACCCTCGTGTTTGGTTCAACGAAGTCAAGTCAGGACTCCTGTCGAGTTACGAGGGACACCTCAGGAGTCTCTTCGAGGCTTGGCAGGGCAAAAGGAACGCTTCTCGAGGTGAGTCGGGAGACCCAGGGTCCCCTTTCCAGTAGCCACAGGGATACTGGGATTCCTGTCAATGTTCAAGAGGAGTCAGGCTCCGTCAAATTTTGAAGCAGTGAGCTGAGCTCTGCGTGCCTCTCGAGGTGTCAGAGGCATGTGAGGCATTCCGTCGAAAGGAGTCGGGGACCTAGGGCTTTCTCTAGGGACTCCACAGGTGGTGCAGACATCCCTTCAGCTTGTGAGATGAAAGACTAGACTGTATTCAAGCCACTGCAAGGAAAGCCGGCCTCCTTTCGAGTCAGGGCTTCTCGGTGTATATGCCCATTGAGGCAGCAATCTCAGGGTCCCCCCCCTCATACCTATTGCTGAGAGAAGCCTCCTCTTCTTGGGGGCTTGTGGAAAGGTGGCCTACGTCTTGAGTCTAAGCCAGGGAATCAGCTCTCATCTCGAGGCAATTTGGGGGTACACGGAGCAGTCCTCGAGTTGCTCTGCTGAACTTGGTACTCTCTAGACTTGGCCCGTTGTTCTCGGGGAACCTCTGGAGTTGCCTAAAGGGAGTCAAGCCCTCAGGTCGTGTTTGATGGGGAACGGGGGATGGCTCTGGAGTCAATGCAGGGGAAGCGGGCCTCATCTCGAGTTGATTTGGGGCCCATGGAGCTCCTTCGCGATGCTGGTGTGTGACCTCAGGGTCCCTCTCTACTTGTGACAGTGTTTTTTTTGCGGACTGTCTCGACATCCATCAAGCAAGTCGTCGAGGCTCCTGACATGTTTCAGGGCTCACGGAATTGCTCTGCATGCAGTGCAGGGGAATCGGGCCTCATCTCGCTTGGAGGGGGAAGTCTCATGGTTTTTTTTCTCGAGTTGCGGGCGGGGACCTGGGGTACATTCTCGACTTACGGCGGGGGGGCCCTTCAACCCTCGTGTTTGTTCAACGAAGTCAGTCAGGACTCCTGTCGAGTTACGAGGGACACCTCAGGAGTCTCTTCGAGGCTTGGGCAGGGCAAAAGGAACGCTTCTCGAGGTGAGTCGGGAGACCCAGGGTCCCTTTCCAGTAGCCACAGGGATACTGGGATTCCTGTCAATGTTCAAGAGGAGTCAGGCTCCGTCAAATTTTGAAGCAGTGAGCTCTGCGTGCCTCTCGAGGTGTCAGAGGCATGTGAGGCATTCCGTCGAAAGGAGTCGGGGGGACTAGGGCTTTCTCTAGGGACTCCACAGGTGGTGGTGCAGACATCCCTTCACCTTGTGAGATGAAAGACTAGACTGTATTATTCAAGCCACTGCAAGGAAAGCCGGCCTCCTTTCGAGTCAGGGCTTCTCGGTGTATATGCCCATTGAGGCAGCAATCTCAGGGTCCCTCCCTCATACCTATTGCTGAGAGAGAGCCTCTCTCTTGAGGGGCTTGTGGAAAGGTGGCCTACGTCTTGAGTCTAAGCCAGGGAATCAGCTCTCATCTCGAGGCAATTTGGGGTACACGGAGCAGTCCTCGAGTTGCTCTGCTGAACTTGGTACTCCTCTAGACTTGGCCCGTTGTTCTCGGGGAACCTCTGGAGTTGCCTAAAGGGAGTCAAGCCTCAGGTCGTGTTTGATGGGGAACGGGGGATGGCTCTGGAGTCAATGCAGGGGAAGCGGGCCTCATCTCGAGTTGATTTGGGGCCCCCATGGAGCTCCTTCGCGATGCTGGTGTGACCTCAGGGTCCCTCTCTACTTGTGACAGTGTTTTTGCGGACTGTCTCGACATCATCAAGCAAGTCGAGGCTCCTGACATGTTTCAGGGGGCTCACGGAATTGCTCTGCATGCAGTGCAGGGGGGGAATCGGGCCTCATCTCGCTTGGAGGGGGAAGTCTCATGGTTTTTTTTCGAGTTGCGGCGGGGGGACCTGGGGTACATTCTCGACTTACGGCGGGGATGGCCCTTCAACCCTCGTGTTTGTTCAACGAAGTCAGGACTCCTGTCGAGTTACGAGGGACACCTCAGGAGTCTCTTCGAGGCTTGGCAGGGCAAAAGGGAACGCTTCTCGAGGTGAGTCGGGAGACCCAGGGTCCCTTTCCAGTAGCCACAGGGATACTGGGATTCCTGTCAATGTTCAAGAGGAGTCAGGCTCCGTCAAATTTTGAAGCAGTGAGCTCTGCGTGCCTCTCGAGGTGTCAGAGGCATGTGAGGCATTCCGTCGAAAGGAGTCGGGGGACCTAGGGCTTTCTCTAGGGACTCCACAGGTGGTGCAGACATCCCTTCAGCTTGTGAGATGAAAGACTAGACTGTATTCAAGCCACTGCAAGGAAAGCCGGCCTCCTTTCGAGTCAGGGCTTCTCGGTGTATATGCCCATTGAGGCAGCAATCTCAGGGTCCCTCCCTCATACCTATTGCTGAGAGAAGCCTCCTCTTGAGGGGCTTGTGGAAAGGTGGCCTACGTCTTGAGTCTAAGCCAGGGAATCAGCTCTCATCTCGAGGCAATTTGGGGTACACGGAGCAGTCCTCGAGTTGCTCTGCTGAACTTGGTACTCCTCTAGACTTGGCCCGTTGTTCTCGGGGAACCTCTGGAGTTGCCTAAAGGGAGTCAAGCCTCAGGTCGTGTTTGATGGGGAACGGGGGATGGCTCTGGAGTCAATGCAGGGGAAGCGGGCCTCATCTCGAGTTGATTTGGGGCCCATGGAGCTCTCCTTCGCGATGCTGGTGTGACCTCAGGGTCCCTCTCTACTTGTGACAGTGTTTTTTTTGCGGACTGTCTCGACATCCATCAAGCAAGTCGAGGGCTCCTGACATGTTTCAGGGGGCTCACGGAATTGCTCTGCATGCAGTGCAGGGGAATCGGGGCCTCATCATCTCGCTTGGAGGGGGAAGTCTCATGGTTTTTCTCGAGTTGCGGCGGGGACCTGGGGTACATTCTCGACTTACGGCGGGGATGGCCCTTCCCTTCAACCCTCGTGTTTGTTCAACGAAGTCAGGACTCCTGTCGAGTTACGAGGGACACCTCAGGAGTCTCTTCGAGGCTTGGCAGGGCAAAAGGAACGCTTCTCGAGGTGAGTCGGGAGACCCAGGGTCCCTTTCCAGTAGCCACAGGGATACTGGGATTCCTGTCAATGTTCAAGAGGAGTCAGGCTCTCCGTCAAATTTTGAAGCAGTGAGCTCTGCGTGCCTCTCGAGGTGTCAGAGGCATGTGAGGCATTCCGTCGAAAGGGAGTCGGGGACCTAGGGCTTTCTCTAGGGACTCCACAGGTGGTGCAGACATCCCTTCACCTTGTGAGATGAAAGACTAGACTGTATTCAAGCCACTGCAAGGAAAAAGCGGCCTCCTTTCGAGTCAGGGCTTCTCGGTGTATATGCCCATTGAGGCAGCAATCTCAGGGTCCCTCCCTCATACCTATTGCTGAGAGAAGCCTCCTCTTGAGGGGCTTGTGGAAAGGTGGCCTACGTCTTGAGTCTAAGCCAGGGAATCAGCTCTCATCTCGAGGCAATTTGGGGTACACGGAGCAGTCCTCGAGTTGCTCTGCTGAACTTGGTACTCCTCTAGACTTGGCCCGTTGTTTCTCGGGGGAACCTCTGGAGTTGCCTAAAGGGAGTCAAGCCTCAGGTCGTGTTTGATGGGGGAACGGGGGATGGCTCTGGAGTCAATGCAGGGGAAGCGGGCCTCATCTCGAGTTGATTTGGGGCCCATGGAGCTCCTTCGCGATGCTGGTGTGACCTCAGGGTCCCTCTCTACTTGTGACAGTGTTTTTGCGGACTGTCTCGACATCCATCAAGCAAGTCGAGGCTCCTGACATGTTTCAGGGGGCTCACGGAATTGCTCTGCATGCAGTGCAGGGGAATCGGGCCTCATCTCGCTTGGAGGGGGGAAGTCTCATGGTTTTTCTCGAGTTGCGGCGGGGACCTGGGGTACATTCTCGACTTACGGCGGGGATGGCCCTTCAACCCTCGTGTTTGTTCAACGAAGTCAGGACTCCTGTCGAGTTACGAGGGACACCTCAGGAGTCTCTTCGAGGCTTGGCAGGGCAAAAAAGGAACGCTTCTCGAGGTGAGTCGGGAGACCCAGGGTCCCTTTCCAGTAGCCACAGGGATACTGGGATTCCTGTCAATGTTCAAGAGGAGTCAGGCTCCGTCAAATTTTGAAGCAGTGAGCTCTGCGTGCCTCTCGAGGTGTCAGAGGCATGTGAGGCATTCCGTCGAAAGGAGTCGGGGACCTAGGGCTTTCTCTAGGGACTCCACAGGTGGTGCAGACATCCCTTCAGCTTGTGAGAGATGAAAGACTAGACTGTATTCAAGCCACTGCAAGGAAAGCCGGCCTCCTTTCGAGTCAGGGCTTCTCGGTGTATATGCCCATTGAGGCAGCAATCAATCTCAGGTCCCTCCCTCATACCTATTGCTGAGAGAAGCCTCCTCTTGAGGGGCTTGTGGAAAGGTGGCCTACGTCTTGAGTCTAAGCCAGGGAATCAGCTCTCATCTCGAGGCAATTTGGGGTACACGGAGCAGTCCTCGAGTTGCTCTGCTGAACTTGGTACTCCTCTAGACTTGGCCCGTTGTTCTCTCGGGGAACCTCTGGAGTTGCCTAAAGGGAGTCAAGCCTCAGGTCGTGTTTGATGGGGAACGGGGGATGGCTCTGGAGTCAATGCAGGGGAAGCGGGCCTCATCTCGAGTTGATTTGGGGCCCATGGAGCTCCTTCGCGATGCTGGTGTGACCTCAGGGTCCCTCTCTACTTGTGACAGTGTTTTTTGCGGACTGTCTCGACATCCATCAAGCAAGTCGAGGCTCCTGACATGTTTCAGGGGGCTCACGGAATTGCTCTGCATGCAGTGCAGGGGAATCGGGCCTCATCTCGCTTGGAGGGGGAAGTCTCATGGTTTTTCTCGAGTTGCGGCGGGGACCTGGGGTACATTCTCGACTTACGGCGGGGGGGGATGGCCCTTCAACCCTCGTGTTTGTTCAACGAAGTCAGGACTCCTGTCGAGTTACGAGGGACACCTCAGGAGTCTCTTCGAGGCTTGGCAGGGCAAAAGGGAACGCTTCTCGAGGTGAGTCGGGAGACCCAGGGTCCCTTTCCAGTAGCCACAGGGATACTGGGATTCCTGTCAATGTTCAAGAGGAGTCAGGCTCCGTCAAATTTTGAAGCAGTGAGCTCTGCGTGCCTCTCGAGGTGTCAGAGGCATGAGGCATTCCGTCGAAAGGAGTCGGGGGACCTAGGGCTTTCTCTAGGGACTCCACAGGTGGTGCAGACATCCCTTCAGCTTGTGAGATGAAAGACTAGACTGTATTCAAGCCACTGCAAGGAAAGCCGGCCTCCTTTCGAGTCAGGGCTTCTCGGTGTATATGCCCATTGAGGCAGCAATCTCAGGGTCCCTCCCTCATACCTATTGCTGAGAGAAGCCTCCTCTTGAGGGGCTTGTGGAAAGGTGGCCTACGTCTTGAGTCTAAGCCAGGGAATCAGCTCTCATCTCGAGGCAATTTGGGGTACACGGAGCAGTCCTCGAGTTGCTCTGCTGAACTTGGTACTCCTCTAGACTTGGCCCGTTGTTCTCGGGGAACCTCTGGAGTTGCCTAAAGGGAGTCAAGCCTCAGGTCGTGTTTGATGGGGAACGGGGGATGGCTCTGGAGTCAATGCAGGGGAAGCGGGCCTCATCTCGAGTTGATTTGGGGCCCATGGAGCTCCTTCGCGATGCTGGTGTGACCTCAGGGTCCCTCTCTACTTGTGACAGTGTTTTTGCGGACTGTCTCGACATCCATCAAAGCAAGTCGAGGCTCCTGACATGTTTCAGGGGGCTCACGGAATTGCTCTGCATGCAGTGCAGGGGAATCGGGCCTCATCTCGCTTGGAGGGGGGAAGTCTCATGGTTTTTTTCGAGTTGCGGCGGGGGGACCTGGGGTACATTCTCGACTTACGGCGGGGATGGCCCTTCAACCCTCGTGTTTGTTCAACGAAGTCAGGACTCCTGTCGAGTTACGAGGGACACCTCAGGAGTCTCTTCGAGGCTTGGCAGGGCAAAAGGGACGCTTCTCGAGGTGAGTCGGGAGACCCAGGGTCCCTTTCCAGTAGCCACAGGGATACTGGGATTCCTGTCAATGTTCAAGAGGAGTCAGGCTCCGTCAAATTTTGAAGCAGTGAGCTGTGCCTGCCTCTCGAGGTGTCAGAGGCATGTGAGGCATTCCGTCGAAAGGAGTCGGGGACCTAGGGCTTTCTCTAGGGACTCCACAGGTGGTGCAGACATCCCTTCACCTTGTGAGATGAAAGACTAGACTGTATTCAAGCCACTGCAAGGAAAGCCGGCCTCCTTTCGAGTCAGGGCTTCTCGGTGTATATGCCCATTGAGGCAGCAATCTCAGGGTCCCTCCCTCATACCTATTGCTGAGAGAAGCCTCCTCTTGAGGGGCTTGTGGAAAGGTGGCCTACGTCTTGAGTCTAAGCCAGGGAATCAGCTCTCATCTCGAGGCAATTTGGGGTACACGGAGCAGTCCTCGAGTTGCTCTGCTGAACTTGGTACTCCTCTAGACTTGGCCCGTTGTTCTCGGGGAACCTCTGGAGTTGCCTAAAGGGAGTCAAGCCTCAGGTCGTGTTTGATGGGGAACGGGGGATGGCTCTGGAGTCAATGCAGGGGAAGCGGGCCTCATCTCGAGTTGATTTGGGGCCCATGGAGCTCCTTCGCGATGCTGCGTGTGTGTGACCTCAGGGTCCCTCTCTACTTGTGACAGTGTTTTTGCGGACTGTCTCGACATCCATCAAGCAAGTCGAGGCTCCTGACATGTTTCAGGGGGCTCACGGAATTGCTCTGCATGCAGTGCAGGGGAATCGGGCCTCATCTCGCTTGGAGGGGGAAGTCTCATGGTTTTTTCTCGAGTTGCGGCGGGGGGACCTGGGGTACATTCTCGACTTACGGCGGGGATGGCCCTTCAACCCTCGTGTTTGTTCAACGAAGTCAGGACTCCTGTCGAGTTTACGAGGGACACCTCAGGAGTCTCTTCGAGGCTTGGCAGGGCAAAAGGGACGCTTCTCGAGGTGAGTCGGGAGACCCAGGGTCCCTTTCCAGTAGCCACAGGGATACTGGGATTCCTGTCAATGTTCAAGAGGAGTCAGGCTCCGTCAAATTTTGAAGCAGTGAGCTCTGCGTGCCTCTCGAGGTGTCAGAGGCATGTGAGGCATTCCGTCGAAAGGAGTCGGGGACCTAGGGCTTTCTCTAGGGACTCCACAGGTGGTGCAGACATCCCTTCACCTTGTGAGATGAAAGACTAGACTGTATTCAAGCCACTGCAAGGAAAGCCGGCCTCCTTTCGAGTCAGGGCTTCTCGGTGTATATGCCCATTGAGGCAGCAATCTCAGGGTCCCTCCCTCATACCTATTGCTGAGAGAAGCCTCCTCTTGAGGGGCTTGTGGAAAGGTGGCCTACGTCTTGAGTCTAAGCCAGGGAATCAGCTCTCATCTCGAGGCAATTTGGGGTACACGGAGCAGTCCTCGAGTTGCTCTGCTGAACTTGGTACTCCTCTAGACTTGGCCCGTTGTTCTCGGGGAACCTCTGGAGTTGCCTAAAGGGAGTCAAGCCTCAGGTCGTGTTTGATGGGGAACGGGGGATGGCTCTGGAGTCAATGCAGGGGAAGCGGGCCTCATCTCGAGTTGATTTGGGGCCCATGGAGCTCCTTCGCGATGCTGGTGTGACCTCAGGGTCCCTCTCTACTTGTGACAGTGTTTTTGCGGACTGTCTCGACATCCATCAAGCAAGTCGAGGCTCCTGACATGTTTCAGGGGGCTCACGGAATTGCTCTGCATGCAGTGCAGGGGAATCGGGCCTCATCTCGCTTGGAGGGGGAAGTCTCATGGTTTTTCTCGAGTTGCGGCGGGGACCTGGGGTACATTCTCGACTTACGGCGGGGATGGCCCTTCAACCCTCGTGTTTGTTCAACGAAGTCAGGACTCCTGTCGAGTTACGAGGGACACCTCAGGAGTCTCTTCGAGGCTTGGCAGGGCAAAAGGGACGCTTCTCGAGGTGAGTCGGGAGACCCAGGGTCCCTTTCCAGTAGCCACAGGGATACTGGGATTCCTGTCAATGTTCAAGAGGAGTCAGGCTCCGTCAAATTTTGAAGCAGTGAGCTCTGCGTGCCTCTCGAGGTGTCAGAGGCATGTGAGGCATTCCGTCGAAAGGAGTCGGGGACCTAGGGCTTTCTCTAGGGACTCCACAGGTGGTGCAGACATCCCTTCACCTTGTGAGATGAAAGACTAGACTGTATTCAAGCCACTGCAAGGAAACCCGGCCTCCTTTCGAGTCAGGGCTTCTCGGTGTATATGCCCATTGAGGCAGCAATCTCAGGGTCCCTCCCTCATACCTATTGCTGAGAGAAGCCTCCTCTTGAGGGGCTTGTGGAAAGGTGGCCTACGTCTTGAGTCTAAGCCAGGGAATCAGCTCTCATCTCGAGGCAATTTGGGGTACACGGAGCAGTCCTCGAGTTGCTCTGCTGAACTTGGTACTCCTCTAGACTTGGCCCGTTGTTCTCGGGGAACCTCTGGAGTTGCCTAAAGGGAGTCAAGCCTCAGGTCGTGTTTGATGGGGAACGGGGGATGGCTCTGGAGTCAATGCAGGGGAAGCGGGCCTCATCTCGAGTTGATTTGGGGCCCATGGAGCTCCTTCGCGATGCTGGTGTGACCTCAGGGTCCCTCTCTACTTGTGACAGTGTTTTTGCGGACTGTCTCGACATCCATCAAGCAAGTCGAGGCTCCTGACATGTTTCAGGGGGCTCACGGAATTGCTCTGCATGCAGTGCAGGGGAATCGGGCCTCATCTCGCTTGGAGGGGGAAGTCTCATGGTTTTTCTCGAGTTGCGGCGGGGACCTGGGGTACATTCTCGACTTACGGCGGGGATGGCCCTTCAACCCTCGTGTTTGTTCAACGAAGTCAGGACTCCTGTCGAGTTACGAGGGACACCTCAGGAGTCTCTTCGAGGCTTGGCAGGGCAAAAGGGACGCTTCTCGAGGTGAGTCGGGAGACCCAGGGTCCCTTTCCAGTAGCCACAGGGATACTGGGATTCCTGTCAATGTTCAAGAGGAGTCAGGCTCCGTCAAATTTTGAAGCAGTGAGCTCTGCGTGCCTCTCGAGGTGTCAGAGGCATGTGAGGCATTCCGTCGAAAGGAGTCGGGGACCTAGGGCTTTCTCTAGGGACTCCACAGGTGGTGCAGACATCCCTTCACCTTGTGAGATGAAAGACTAGACTGTATTCAAGCCACTGCAAGGAAACCCGGCCTCCTTTCGAGTCAGGGCTTCTCGGTGTATATGCCCATTGAGGCAGCAATCTCAGGGTCCCTCCCTCATACCTATTGCTGAGAGAAGCCTCCTCTTGAGGGGCTTGTGGAAAGGTGGCCTACGTCTTGAGTCTAAGCCAGGGAATCAGCTCTCATCTCGAGGCAATTTGGGGTACACGGAGCAGTCCTCGAGTTGCTCTGCTGAACTTGGTACTCCTCTAGACTTGGCCCGTTGTTCTCGGGGAACCTCTGGAGTTGCCTAAAGGGAGTCAAGCCTCAGGTCGTGTTTGATGGGGAACGGGGGATGGCTCTGGAGTCAATGCAGGGGAAAGCGGGCCTCATCTCGAGTTGATTTGGGGCCCATGGAGCTCCTTCGCGATGCTGGTGTGACCTCAGGGTCCCTCTCTACTTGTGACAGTGTTTTTGCGGACTGTCTCGACATCCATCAAGCAAGTCGAGGCTCCTGACATGTTTCAGGGGGCTCACGGAATTGCTCTGCATGCAGTGCAGGGGAATCGGGCCTCATCTCGCTTGGAGGGGGAAGTCTCATGGTTTTTCTCGAGTTGCGGCGGGGACCTGGGGTACATTCTCGACTTACGGCGGGGATGGCCCTTCAACCCTCGTGTTTGTTCAACGAAGTCAGGACTCCTGTCGAGTTACGAGGGACACCTCAGGAGTCTCTTCGAGGCTTGGCAGGGCAAAAGGGACGCTTCTCGAGGTGAGTCGGGAGACCCAGGGTCCCTTTCCAGTAGCCACAGGGATACTGGGATTCCTGTCAATGTTCAAGAGGAGTCAGGCTCCGTCAAATTTTGAAGCAGTGAGCTCTGCGTGCCTCTCGAGGTGTCAGAGGCATGTGAGGCATTCCGTCGAAAGGAGTCGGGGACCTAGGGCTTTCTCTAGGGACTCCACAGGTGGTGCAGACATCCCTTCACCTTGTGAGATGAAAGACTAGACTGTATTCAAGCCACTGCAAGGAAACCCGGCCTCCTTTCGAGTCAGGGCTTCTCGGTGTATATGCCCATTGAGGCAGCAATCTCAGGGTCCCTCCCTCATACCTATTGCTGAGAGAAGCCTCCTCTTGAGGGGCTTGTGGAAAGGTGGCCTACGTCTTGAGTCTAAGCCAGGGAATCAGCTCTCATCTCGAGGCAATTTGGGGTACACGGAGCAGTCCTCGAGTTGCTCTGCTGAACTTGGTATTCCTCTAGACTTGGCCCGTTGTTCTCGGGGAACCTCTGGAGTTGCCTAAAGGGAGTCAAGCCTCAGGTCGTGTTTGATGGGGAACGGGGGATGGCTCTGGAGTCAATGCAGGGGAAGCGGGCCTCATCTCGAGTTGATTTGGGGCCCATGGAGCTCCTTCGCGATGCTGGTGTGACCTCAGGGTCCCTCTCTACTTGTGACAGTGTTTTTGCGGACTGTCTCGACATCCATCAAGCAAGTCGAGGCTCCTGACATGTTTCAGGGGGCTCACGGAATTGCTCTGCATGCAGTGCAGGGGAATCGGGCCTCATCTCGCTTGGAGGGGGAAGTCTCATGGTTTTTCTCGAGTTGCGGCGGGGACCTGGGGTACATTCTCGACTTACGGCGGGGATGGCCCTTCAACCCTCGTGTTTGTTCAACGAAGTCAGGACTCCTGTCGAGTTACGAGGGACACCTCAGGAGTCTCTTCGAGGCTTGGCAGGGCAAAAGGGACGCTTCTCGAGGTGAGTCGGGAGACCCAGGGTCCCTTTCCAGTAGCCACAGGGATACTGGGATTCCTGTCAATGTTCAAGAGGAGTCAGGCTCCGTCAAATTTTGAAGCAGTGAGCTCTGCGTGCCTCTCGAGGTGTCAGAGGCATGTGTGAGGCATTCCGTCGAAAGGAGTCGGGGACCTAGGGCTTTCTCTAGGGACTCCACAGGTGGTGCAGACATCCCTTCACCTTGTGAGATGAAAGACTAGACTGTATTCAAGCCACTGCAAGGAAACCCGGCCTCCTTTCGAGTCAGGGCTTCTCGGTGTATATGCCCATTGAGGCAGCAATCTCAGGGTCCCTCCCTCATACCTATTGCTGAGAGAAGCCTCCTCTTGAGGGGCTTGTGGAAAGGTGGCCTACGTCTTGAGTCTAAGCCAGGGAATCAGCTCTCATCTCGAGGCAATTTGGGGTACACGGAGCAGTCCTCGAGTTGCTCTGCTGAACTTGGTACTCCTCTAGACTTGGCCCGTTGTTCTCGGGGAACCTCTGGAGTTGCCTAAAGGGAGTCAAGCCTCAGGTCGTGTTTGATGGGGAACGGGGGATGGCTCTGGAGTCAATGCAGGGGAAGCGGGCCTCATCTCGAGTTGATTTGGGGCCCATGGAGCTCCTTCGCGATGCTGGTGTGACCTCAGGGTCCCTCTCTACTTGTGACAGTGTTTTTGCGGACTGTCTCGACATCCATCAAGCAAGTCGAGGCTCCTGACATGTTTCAGGGCTCACGGAATTGCTCTGCATGCAGTGCAGGGGAATCGGGCCTCATCTCGCTTGGAGGGGGAAGTCTCATGGTTTTTCTCGAGTTGCGGCGGGGACCTGGGGTACATTCTCGACTTACGGCGGGGATGGCCCTTCAACCCTCGTGTTTGTTCAACGAAGTCAGGACTCCTGTCGAGTTACGAGGGACACCTCAGGAGTCTCTTCGAGGCTTGGCAGGGCAAAAGGGACGCTTCTCGAGGTGAGTCGGGAGACCCAGGGTCCCTTTCCAGTAGCCACAGGGATACTGGGATTCCTGTCAATGTTCAAGAGGAGTCAGGCTCCGTCAAATTTTGAAGCAGTGAGCTCTGCGTGCCTCTCGAGGTGTCAGAGGCATGTGAGGCATTCCGTCGAAAGGAGTCGGGGACCTAGGGCTTTCTCTAGGGACTCCACAGGTGGTGCAGACATCCCTTCACTTGTGAGATGAAAGACTAGACTGTATTCAAGCCACTGCAAGGAAACCCGGCCTCCTTTCGAGTCAGGGCTTCTCGGTGTATATGCCCATTGAGGCAGCAATCTCAGGGTCCCTCCCTCATACCTATTGCTGAGAGAAGCCTCCTCTTGAGGGGCTTGTGGAAAGGTGGCCTACGTCTTGAGTCTAAGCCAGGGAATCAGCTCTCATCTCGAGGCAATTTGGGGTACACGGAGCAGTCCTCGAGTTGCTCTGCTGAACTTGGTACTCCTCTAGACTTGGCCCGTTGTTCTCGGGGAACCTCTGGAGTTGCCTAAAGGGAGTCAAGCCTCAGGTCGTGTTTGATGGGGAACGGGGGATGGCTCTGGAGTCAATGCAGGGGAAGCGGGCCTCATCTCGAGTTGATTTGGGGCCCATGGAGCTCCTTCGCGATGCTGGTGTGACCTCAGGGTCCCTCTCTACTTGTGACAGTGTTTTTGCGGACTGTCTCGACATCCATCAAGCAAGTCGAGGCTCCTGACATGTTTCAGGGGGCTCACGGAATTGCTCTGCATGCAGTGCAGGGGAATCGGGCCTCATCTCGCTTGGAGGGGGAAGTCTCATGGTTTTTCTCGAGTTGCGGCGGGGACCTGGGGTACATTCTCGACTTACGGCGGGGATGGCCCTTCAACCCTCGTGTTTGTTCAACGAAGTCAGGACTCCTGTCGAGTTACGAGGGACACCTCAGGAGTCTCTTCGAGGCTTGGCAGGGCAAAAGGACGCTTCTCGAGGTGAGTCGGGAGACCCAGGGTCCCTTTCCAGTAGCCACAGGGATACTGGGATTCCTGTCAATGTTCAAGAGGAGTCAGGCTCCGTCAAATTTTGAAGCAGTGAGCTCTGCGTGCCTCTCGAGGTGTCAGAGGCATGTGAGGCATTCCGTCGAAAGGAGTCGGGGACCTAGGGCTTTCTCTAGGGACTCCACAGGTGGTGCAGACATCCCTTCACCTTGTGAGATGAAAGACTAGACTGTATTCAAGCCACTGCAAGGAAACCCGGCCTCCTTTCGAGTCAGGGCTTCTCGGTGTATATGCCCATTGAGGCAGCAATCTCAGGGTCCCTCCCTCATACCTATTGCTGAGAGAAGCCTCCTCTTGAGGGGCTTGTGGAAAGGTGGCCTACGTCTTGAGTCTAAGCCAGGGAATCAGCTCTCATCTCGAGGCAATTTGGGGTACACGGAGCAGTCCTCGAGTTGCTCTGCTGAACTTGGTACTCCTCTAGACTTGGCCCGTTGTTCTCGGGGAACCTCTGGAGTTGCCTAAAGGGAGTCAAGCCTCAGGTCGTGTTTGATGGGGGGGAACGGGGGATGGCTCTGGAGTCAATGCAGGGGAAGCGGGCCTCATCTCGAGTTGATTTGGGGCCCATGGAGCTCCTTCGCGATGCTGGTGTGACCTCAGGGTCCCTCTCTACTTGTGACAGTGTTTTTGCGGACTGTCTCGACATCCATCAAGCAAGTCGAGGCTCCTGACATGTTTCAGGGGGCTCACGGAATTGCTCTGCATGCAGTGCAGGGGAATCGGGCCTCATCTCGCTTGGAGGGGGAAGTCTCATGGTTTTTCTCGAGTTGCGGCGGGGACCTGGGGTACATTCTCGACTTACGGCGGGGATGGCCCTTCAACCCTCGTGTTTGTTCAACGAAGTCAGGACTCCTGTCGAGTTACGAGGGACACCTCAGGAGTCTCTTCGAGGCTTGGCAGGGCAAAAGGGACGCTTCTCGAGGTGAGTCGGGAGACCCAGGGTCCCTTTCCAGTAGCCACAGGGATACTGGGATTCCTGTCAATGTTCAAGAGGAGTCAGGCTCCGTCAAATTTTGAAGCAGTGAGCTCTGCGTGCCTCTCGAGGTGTCAGAGGCATGTGAGGCATTCCGTCGAAAGGAGTCGGGGACCTAGGGCTTTCTCTAGGGACTCCACAGGTGGTGCAGACATCCCTTCACCTTGTGAGATGAAAGACTAGACTGTATTCAAGCCACTGCAAGGAAACCCGGCCTCCTTTCGAGTCAGGGCTTCTCGGTGTATATGCCCATTGAGGCAGCAATCTCAGGGTCCCTCCCTCATACCTATTGCTGAGAGAAGCCTCCTCTTGAGGGGCTTGTGGAAAGGTGG
Organism: Odocoileus hemionus; assembly: GCA_020976825.1. Lineage (NCBI taxonomy): Eukaryota > Metazoa > Chordata > Mammalia > Artiodactyla > Cervidae > Odocoileus > Odocoileus hemionus. Next base: position 189,686 of record JAJLRB010001519.1, on the reverse strand, counting down.
CCTACGTCTTGAGTCTAAGCCAGGGAATCAGCTCTCATCTCGAGGCAATTTGGGGTACACGGAGCAGTCCTCGAGTTGCTCTGCTGAACTTGGTACTCCTCTAGACTTGGCCCGTTGTTCTCGGGGAACCTCTGGAGTTGCCTAAAGGGAGTCAAGCCTCAGGTCGTGTTTGATGGGGAACGGGGGATGGCTCTGGAGTCAATGCAGGGGAAGCGGGCCTCATCTCGAGTTGATTTGGGGCCCATGGAGCTCCTTCGCGATGCTGGTGTGACCTCAGGGTCCCTCTCTACTTGTGACAGTGTTTTTGCGGACTGTCTCGACATCCATCAAGCAAGTCGAGGCTCCTGACATGTTTCAGGGGGCTCACGGAATTGCTCTGCATGCAGTGCAGGGGAATCGGGCCTCATCTCGCTTGGAGGGGGAAGTCTCATGGTTTTTCTCGAGTTGCGGCGGGGACCTGGGGTACATTCTCGACTTACGGCGGGGATGGCCCTTCAACCCTCGTGTTTGTTCAACGAAGTCAGGACTCCTGTCGAGTTACGAGGGACACCTCAGGAGTCTCTTCGAGGCTTGGCAGGGCAAAAGGGACGCTTCTCGAGGTGAGTCGGGAGACCCAGGGTCCCTTTCCAGTAGCCACAGGGATACTGGGATTCCTGTCAATGTTCAAGAGGAGTCAGGCTCCGTCAAATTTTGAAGCAGTGAGCTCTGCGTGCCTCTCGAGGTGTCAGAGGCATGTGAGGCATTCCGTCGAAAGGAGTCGGGGACCTAGGGCTTTCTCTAGGGACTCCACAGGTGGTGCAGACATCCCTTCACCTTGTGAGATGAAAGACTAGACTGTATTCAAGCCACTGCAAGGAAACCCGGCCTCCTTTCGAGTCAGGGCTTCTCGGTGTATATGCCCATTGAGGCAGCAGTCTCAGGGTCCCTCCCTCATACCTATTGCTGAGAGAAGCCTCCTCTTGAGGGGCTTGTGGAAAGGTGGCCTACGTCTTGAGTCTAAGCCAGGGAATCAGCTCTCATCTCGAGGCAATTTGGGGTACACGGAGCAGTCCTCGAGTTGCTCTGCTGAACTTGGTACTCCTCTAGACTTGGCCCGTTGTTCTCGGGGAACCTCTGGAGTTGCCTAAAGGGAGTCAAGCCTCAGGTCGTGTTTGATGGGGAACGGGGGATGGCTCTGGAGTCAATGCAGGGGAAGCGGGCCTCATCTCGAGTTGATTTGGGGCCCATGGAGCTCCTTCGCGATGCTGGTGTGACCTCAGGGTCCCTCTCTACTTGTGACAGTGTTTTTGCGGACTGTCTCGACATCCATCAAGCAAGTCGAGGCTCCTGACATGTTTCAGGGGGCTCACGGAATTGCTCTGCATGCAGTGCAGGGGAATCGGGCCTCATCTCGCTTGGAGGGGGAAGTCTCATGGTTTTCTCGAGTTGCGGCGGGGACCTGGGGTACATTCTCGACTTACGGCGGGGATGGCCCTTCAACCCTCGTGTTTGTTCAACGAAGTCAGGACTCCTGTCGAGTTACGAGGGACACCTCAGGAGTCTCTTCGAGGCTTGGCAGGGCAAAAGGGACGCTTCTCGAGGTGAGTCGGGAGACCCAGGGTCCCTTTCCAGTAGCCACAGGGATACTGGGATTCCTGTCAATGTTCAAGAGGAGTCAGGCTCCGTCAAATTTTGAAGCAGTGAGCTCTGCGTGCCTCTCGAGGTGTCAGAGGCATGTGAGGCATTCCGTCGAAAGGAGTCGGGGACCTAGGGCTTTCTCTAGGGACTCCACAGGTGGTGCAGACATCCCTTCACCTTGTGAGATGAAAGACTAGACTGTATTCAAGCCACTGCAAGGAAACCCGGCCTCCTTTCGAGTCAGGGCTTCTCGGTGTATATGCCCATTGAGGCAGCAATCTCAGGGTCCCTCCCTCATACCTATTGCTGAGAGAAGCCTCCTCTTGAGGGGCTTGTGGAAAGGTGGCCTACGTCTTGAGTCTAAGCCAGGGAATCAGCTCTCATCTCGAGGCAATTTGGGGTACACGGAGCAGTCCTCGAGTTGCTCTGCTGAACTTGGTACTCCTCTAGACTTGGCCCGTTGTTCTCGGGGAACCTCTGGAGTTGCCTAAAGGGAGTCAAGCCTCAGGTCGTGTTTGATGGGGGGAACGGGGGATGGCTCTGGAGTCAATGCAGGGGAAGCGGGCCTCATCTCGAGTTGATTTGGGGCCCATGGAGCTCCTTCGCGATGCTGGTGTGACCTCAGGGTCCCTCTCTACTTGTGACAGTGTTTTTGCGGACTGTCTCGACATCCATCAAGCAAGTCGAGGCTCCTGACATGTTTCAGGGGGCTCACGGAATTGCTCTGCATGCAGTGCAGGGGAATCGGGCCTCATCTCGCTTGGAGGGGGAAGTCTCATGGTTTTTCTCGAGTTGCGGCGGGGGGGACTGGGGTACATTCTCGACTTACGGCGGGGATGGCCCTTCAACCCTCGTGTTTGTTCAACGAAGTCAGGACTCCTGTCGAGTTACGAGGGACACCTCAGGAGTCTCTTCGAGGCTTGGCAGGGCAAAAGGGACGCTTCTCGAGGTGAGTCGGGAGACCCAGGGTCCCTTTCCAGTAGCCACAGGGATACTGGGATTCCTGTCAATGTTCAAGAGGAGTCAGGCTCCGTCAAATTTTGAAGCAGTGAGCTCTGCGTGCCTCTCGAGGTGTCAGAGGCATGTGAGGCATTCCGTCGAAAGGAGTCGGGGACCTAGGGCTTTCTCTAGGGACTCCACAGGTGGTGCAGACATCCCTTCACCTTGTGAGATGAAAGACTAGACTGTATTCAAGCCACTGCAAGGAAACCCGGCCTCCTTTCGAGTCAGGGCTTCTCGGTGTATATGCCCATTGAGGCAGCAATCTCAGGGTCCCTCCCTCATACCTATTGCTGAGAGAAGCCTCCTCTTGAGGGGCTTGTGGAAAGGTGGCCTACGTCTTGAGTCTAAGCCAGGGAATCAGCTCTCATCTCGAGGCAATTTGGGGTACACGGAGCAGTCCTCGAGTTGCTCTGCTGAACTTGGTACTCCTCTAGACTTGGCCCGTTGTTCTCGGGGAACCTCTGGAGTTGCCTAAAGGGAGTCAAGCCTCAGGTCGTGTTTGATGGGGAACGGGGGATGGCTCTGGAGTCAATGCAGGGGAAGCGGGCCTCATCTCGAGTTGATTTGGGGCCCATGGAGCTCCTTCGCGATGCTGGTGTGACCTCAGGGTCCCTCTCTACTTGTGACAGTGTTTTTGCGGACTGTCTCGACATCCATCAAGCAAGTCGAGGCTCCTGACATGTTTCAGGGGGCTCACGGAATTGCTCTGCATGCAGTGCAGGGGAATCGGGCCTCATCTCGCTTGGAGGGGGAAGTCTCATGGTTTTTCTCGAGTTGCGGCGGGGACCTGGGGTACATTCTCGACTTACGGCGGGGATGGCCCTTCAACCCTCGTGTTTGTTCAACGAAGTCAGGACTCCTGTCGAGTTACGAGGGACACCTCAGGAGTCTCTTCGAGGCTTGGCAGGGCAAAAGGGACGCTTCTCGAGGTGAGTCGGGAGACCCAGGGTCCCTTTCCAGTAGCCACAGGGATACTGGGATTCCTGTCAATGTTCAAGAGGAGTCAGGCTCCGTCAAATTTTGAAGCAGTGAGCTCTGCGTGCCTCTCGAGGTGTCAGAGGCATGTGAGGCATTCCGTCGAAAGGAGTCGGGGACCTAGGGCTTTCTCTAGGGACTCCACAGGTGGTGCAGACATCCCTTCACCTTGTGAGATGAAAGACTAGACTGTATTCAAGCCACTGCAAGGAAACCCGGCCTCCTTTCGAGTCAGGGCTTCTCGGTGTATATATGCCCATTGAGGCAGCAATCTCAGGGTCCCTCCCTCATACCTATTGCTGAGAGAAGCCTCCTCTTGAGGGGCTTGTGTGGAAAGGTGGCCTACGTCTTGAGTCTAAGCCAGGGAATCAGCTCTCATCTCGAGGCAATTTGGGGGGTACACGGAGCAGTCCTCGAGTTGCTCTGCTGAACTTGGTACTCCTCTAGACTTGGCCCGTTGTTCTCGGGGAACCTCTGGAGTTGCCTAAAGGGAGTCAAGCCTCAGGTCGTGTTTGATGGGGAACGGGGGATGGCTCTGGAGTCAATGCAGGGGAAGCGGGCCTCATCTCGAGTTGATTTGGGGCCCATGGAGCTCCTTCGCGATGCTGGTGTGACCTCAGGGTCCCTCTCTACTTGTGACAGTGTTTTTGCGGACTGTCTCGACATCCATCAAGCAAGTCGAGGCTCCTGACATGTTTCAGGGGGCTCACGGAATTGCTCTGCATGCAGTGCAGGGGAATCGGGCCTCATCTCGCTTGGAGGGGGAAGTCTCATGGTTTTTCTCGAGTTGCGGCGGGGACCTGGGGTACATTCTCGACTTACGGCGGGGATGGCCCTTCAACCCTCGTGTTTGTTCAACGAAGTCAGGACTCCTGTCGAGTTACGAGGGACACCTCAGGAGTCTCTTCGAGGCTTGGCAGGGCAAAAGGGACGCTTCTCGAGGTGAGTCGGGAGACCCAGGGTCCCTTTCCAGTAGCCACAGGGATACTGGGATTCCTGTCAATGTTCAAGAGGAGTCAGGCTCCGTCAAATTTTGAAGCAGTGAGCTCTGCGTGCCTCTCGAGGTGTCAGAGGCATGTGAGGCATTCCGTCGAAAGGAGTCGGGGACCTAGGGCTTTCTCTAGGGACTCCACAGGTGGTGCAGACATCCCTTCACCTTGTGAGATGAAAGACTAGACTGTATTCAAGCCACTGCAAGGAAACCCGCCTCCTTTCGAGTCAGGGCTTCTCGGTGTATATGCCCATTGAGGCAGCAATCTCAGGGTCCCTCCCTCATACCTATTGCTGAGAGAAGCCTCCTCTTGAGGGGCTTGTGGAAAGGTGGCCTACGTCTTGAGTCTAAGCCAGGGAATCAGCTCTCATCTCGAGGCAATTTGGGGTACACGGAGCAGTCCTCGAGTTGCTCTGCTGAACTTGGTACTCCTCTAGACTTGGCCCGTTGTTCTCGGGGAACCTCTGGAGTTGCCTAAAGGGAGTCAAGCCTCAGGTCGTGTTTGATGGGGAACGGGGGATGGCTCTGGAGTCAATGCAGGGGAAGCGGGCCTCATCTCGAGTTGATTTGGGGCCCATGGAGCTCCTTCGCGATGCTGGTGTGACCTCAGGGTCCCTCTCTACTTGTGACAGTGTTTTTGCGGACTGTCTCGACATCCATCAAGCAAGTCGAGGCTCCTGACATGTTTCAGGGGGCTCACGGAATTGCTCTGCATGCAGTGCAGGGGAATCGGGCCTCATCTCGCTTGGAGGGGGAAGTCTCATGGTTTTTCTCGAGTTGCGGCGGGGACCTGGGGTACATTCTCGACTTACGGCGGGGATGGCCCTTCAAACCCTCGTGTTTGTTTGTTCAACGAAGTCAGGACTCCTGTCGAGTTACGAGGGACACCTCAGGAGTCTCTTCGAGGCTTGGCAGGGCAAAAGGGACGCTTCTCGAGGTGAGTCGGGAGACCCAGGGTCCCTTTCCAGTAGCCACAGGGATACTGGGATTCCTGTCAATGTTCAAGAGGAGTCAGGCTCCGTCAAATTTTGAAGCAGTGAGCTCTGCGTGCCTCTCGAGGTGTCAGAGGCATGTGAGGCATTCCGTCGAAAGGAGTCGGGGACCTAGGGCTTTCTCTAGGGACTCCACAGGTGGTGCAGACATCCCTTCACCTTGTGAGATGAAAGACTAGACTGTATTCAAGCCACTGCAAGGAAACCCGGCCTCCTTTCGAGTCAGGGCTTCTCGGTGTATATGCCCATTGAGGCAGCAATCTCAGGGTCCCTCCCTCATACCTATTGCTGAGAGAAGCCTCCTCTTGAGGGGCTTGTGGAAAGGTGGCCTACGTCTTGAGTCTAAGCCAGGGAATCAGCTCTCATCTCGAGGCAATTTGGGGTACACGGAGCAGTCCTCGAGTTGCTCTGCTGAACTTGGTACTCCTCTAGACTTGGCCCGTTGTTCTCGGGGAACCTCTGGAGTTTGCCTAAAGGGAGTCAAGCCTCAGGTCGTGTTTGATGGGGAACGGGGGATGGCTCTGGAGTCAATGCAGGGGAAGCGGGCCTCATCTCGAGTTGATTTGGGGCCCATGGAGCTCCTTCGCGATGCTGGTGTGACCTCAGGGTCCCTCTCTACTTGTGACAGTGTTTTTGCGGACTGTCTCGACATCCATCAAGCAAGTCGAGGCTCCTGACATGTTTCAGGGGGCTCACGGAATTGCTCTGCATGCAGTGCAGGGGAATCGGGCCTCATCTCGCTTGGAGGGGGAAGTCTCATGGTTTTTCTCGAGTTGCGGCGGGGACCTGGGGTACATTCTCGACTTACGGCGGGGATGGCCCTTCAACCCTCGTGTTTGTTCAACGAAGTCAGGACTCCTGTCGAGTTACGAGGGACACCTCAGGAGTCTCTTCGAGGCTTGGCAGGGCAAAAGGGACGCTTCTCGAGGTGAGTCGGGAGACCCAGGGTCCCTTTCCAGTAGCCACAGGGATACTGGGATTCCTGTCAATGTTCAAGAGGAGTCAGGCTCCGTCAAATTTTGAAGCAGTGAGCTCTGCGTGCCTCTCGAGGTGTCAGAGGCATGTGAGGCATTCCGTCGAAAGGAGTCGGGGACCTAGGGCTTTCTCTAGGGACTCCACAGGTGGTGCAGACATCCCTTCACCTTGTGAGATGAAAGACTAGACTGTATTCAAGCCACTGCAAGGAAACCCGCCTCCTTTCGAGTCAGGGCTTCTCGGTGTATATGCCCATTGAGGCAGCAATCTCAGGGTCCCTCCCTCATACCTATTGCTGAGAGAAGCCTCCTCTTGAGGGGCTTGTGGAAAGGTGGCCTACGTCTTGAGTCTAAGCCAGGGAATCAGCTCTCATCTCGAGGCAATTTGGGGTACACGGAGCAGTCCTCGAGTTGCTCTGCTGAACTTGGTACTCCTCTAGACTTGGCCCGTTGTTCTCGGGGGAACCTCTGGAGTTGCCTAAAGGGAGTCAAGCCTCAGGTCGTGTTTGATGGGGAACGGGGGATGGCTCTGGAGTCAATGCAGGGGAAGCGGGCCTCATCTCGAGTTGATTTGGGGCCCATGGAGCTCCTTCGCGATGCTGGTGTGACCTCAGGGTCCCTCTCTACTTGTGACAGTGTTTTTGCGGACTGTCTCGACATCCATCAAGCAAGTCGAGGCTCCTGACATGTTTCAGGGGGCTCACGGAATTGCTCTGCATGCAGTGCAGGGGAATCGGGCCTCATCTCGCTTGGAGGGGGAAGTCTCATGGTTTTTCTCGAGTTGCGGCGGGGACCTGGGGTACATTCTCGACTTACGGCGGGGATGGCCCTTCAACCCTCGTGTTTGTTCAACGAAGTCAGGACTCCTGTCGAGTTACGAGGGACACCTCAGGAGTCTCTTCGAGGCTTGGCAGGGCAAAAGGGACGCTTCTCGAGGTGAGTCGGGAGACCCAGGGTCCCTTTCCAGTAGCCACAGGGATACTGGGATTCCTGTCAATGTTCAAGAGGAGTCAGGCTCCGTCAAATTTTGAAGCAGTGAGCTCTGCGTGCCTCTCGAGGTGTCAGAGGCATGTGAGGCATTCCGTCGAAAGGAGTCGGGGACCTAGGGCTTTCTCTAGGGACTCCACAGGTGGTGCAGACATCCCTTCATCTTGTGAGATGAAAGACTAGACTGTATTCAAGCCACTGCAAGGAAACCCGGCCTCCTTTCGAGTCAGGGCTTCTCGGTGTATATGCCCATTGAGGCAGCAATCTCAGGGTCCCTCCCTCATACCTATTGCTGAGAGAAGCCTCCTCTTGAGGGGCTTGTGGAAAGTTGGCCTACGTCTTGAGTCTAAGCCAGGGAATCAGCTCTCATCTCGAGGCAATTTGGGGTACACGGAGCAGTCCTCGAGTTGCTCTGCTGAACTTGGTACTTCCTCTAGACTTGGCCCGTTGTTCTCGGGGAACCTCTGGAGTTGCCTAAAGGGAGTCAAGCCTCAGGTCGTGTTTGATGGGGAACGGGGGATGGCTCTGGAGTCAATGCAGGGGAAGCGGGCCTCATCTCGAGTTGATTTGGGGCCCATGGAGCTCCTTCGCGATGCTGGTGTGACCTCAGGGTCCCTCTCTACTTGTGACAGTGTTTTTGCGGACTGTCTCGACATCCATCAAGCAAGTCGAGGCTCCTGACATGTTTCAGGGGGCTCACGGAATTGCTCTGCATGCAGTGCAGGGAATCGGGCCTCATCTCGCTTGGAGGGGGAAGTCTCATGGTTTTTCTCGAGTTGCGGCGGGGACCTGGGGTACATTCTCGACTTACGGCGGGGATGGCCCTTCAACCCTCGTGTTTGTTCAACGAAGTCAGGACTCCTGTCGAGTTACGAGGGACACCTCAGGAGTCTCTTCGAGGCTTGGCAGGGCAAAAGGGACGCTTCTCGAGGTGAGTCGGGAGACCCAGGGTCCCTTTCCAGTAGCCACAGGGATACTGGGATTCCTGTCAATGTTCAAGAGGAGTCAGGCTCCGTCAAATTTTGAAGCAGTGAGCTCTGCGTGCCTCTCGAGGTGTCAGAGGCATGTGAGGCATTCCGTCGAAAGGAGTCGGGGACCTAGGGCTTTCTCTAGGGACTCCACAGGTGGTGCAGACATCCCTTCACCTTGTGAGATGAAAGACTAGACTGTATTCAAGCCACTGCAAGGAAACCCGGCCTCCTTTCGAGTCAGGGCTTCTCGGTGTATATGCCCATTGAGGCAGCAATCTCAGGGTCCCTCCCTCATACCTATTGCTGAGAGAAGCCTCCTCTTGAGGGGCTTGTGGAAAGGTGGCCTACGTCTTGAGTCTAAGCCAGGGAATCAGCTCTCATCTCGAGGCAATTTGGGGTACACGGAGCAGTCCTCGAGTTGCTCTGCTGAACTTGGTATTCCTCTAGACTTGGCCCGTTGTTCTCGGGAAACCTCTGGAGTTGCCTAAAGGGAGTCAAGCCTCAGGTCGTGTTTGATGGGGAACGGGGGATGGCTCTGGAGTCAATGCAGGGGAAGCGGGCCTCATCTCGAGTTGATTTGGGGCCCATGGAGCTCCTTCGCGATGCTGGTGTGACCTCAGGGTCCCTCTCTACTTGTGACAGTGTTTTTGCGGACTGTCTCGACATCCATCAAGCAAGTCGAGGCTCCTGACATGTTTCAGGGGGCTCACGGAATTGCTCTGCATGCAGTGCAGGGGAATCGGGCCTCATCTCGCTTGGAGGGGGAAGTCTCATGGTTTTTCTCGAGTTGCGGCGGGGACCTGGGGTACATTCTCGACTTACGGCGGGGATGGCCCTTCAACCCTCGTGTTTGTTCAACGAAGTCAGGACTCCTGTCGAGTTACGAGGGACACCTCAGGAGTCTCTTCGAGGCTTGGCAGGGCAAAAGGGACGCTTCTCGAGGTGAGTCGGGAGACCCAGGGTCCCTTTCCAGTAGCCACAGGGATACTGGGATTCCTGTCAATGTTCAAGAGGAGTCAGGCTCCGTCAAATTTTGAAGCAGTGAGCTCTGCGTGCCTCTCGAGGTGTCAGAGGCATGTGAGGCATTCCGTCGAAAGGAGTCGGGGACCTAGGGCTTTCTCTAGGGACTCCACAGGTGGTGCAGACATCCCTTCACCTTGTGAGATGAAAGACTAGACTGTATTCAAGCCACTGCAAGGAAACCCGGCCTCCTTTCGAGTCAGGGCTTCTCGGTGTATATGCCCATTGAGGCAGCAATCTCAGGGTCCCTCCCTCATACCTATTTCTGAGAGAAGCCTCCTCTTGAGGGGCTTGTGGAAAGTTGGCCTACGTCTTGAGTCTAAGCCAGGGAATCAGCTCTCATCTCGAGGCAATTTGGGGTACACGGAGCAGTCCTCGAGTTGCTCTGCTGAACTTGGTACTCCTCTAGACTTGGCCCGTTGTTCTCGGGGAACCTCTGGAGTTGCCTAAAGGGAGTCAAGCCTCAGGTCGTGTTTGATGGGGAACGGGGGATGGCTCTGAGTCAATGCAGGGGAAGCGGGCCTCATCTCGAGTTGATTTGGGGCCCATGGAGCTCCTTCGCGATGCTGGTGTGACCTCAGGGTCCCTCTCTACTTGTGACAGTGTTTTTGCGGACTGTCTCGACATCCATCAAGCAAGTCGAGGCTCCTGACATGTTTCAGGGGCTCACGGAATTGCTCTGCATGCAGTGCAGGGGAATCGGGCCTCATCTCGCTTGGAGGGGGAAGTCTCATGGTTTTTCTCGAGTTGCGGCGGGGACCTGGGGTACATTCTCGACTTACGGCGGGGATGGCCCTTCAACCCTCGTGTTTGTTCAACGAAGTCAGGACTCCTGTCGAGTTACGAGGGACACCTCAGGAGTCTCTTCGAGGCTTGGCAGGGAAAAGGGGACGCTTCTCGAGGTGAGTCGGGAGACCCAGGGTCCCTTTCCAGTAGCCACAGGGATACTGGGATTCCTGTCAATGTTCAAGAGGAGTCAGGCTCCGTCAAATTTTGAAGCAGTGAGCTCTGCGTGCCTCTCGAGATGTCAGAGGCATGTGAGGCATTCCGTCGAAAGGAGTCGGGGACCTAGGGCTTTCTCTAGGGACTCCACAGGTGGTGCAGACATCCCTTCACCTTGTGAGATGAAAGACTAGACTGTATTCAAGCCACTGCAAGGAAACCGGCCTCCTTTCGAGTCAGGGCTTCTCGGTGTATATGCCCATTGAGGCAGCAATCTCAGGGTCCCTCCCTCATACCTATTGCTGAGAGAAGCCTCCTCTTGAGGGGCTTGTGGAAAGGTGGCCTACGTCTTGAGTCTAAGCCAGGGAATCAGCTCTCATCTCGAGGCAATTTGGGGTACACGGAGCAGTCCTCGAGTTGCTCTGCTGAACTTGGTACTCCTCTAGACTTGGCCCGTTGTTCTCGGGGAACCTCTGGAGTTGCCTAAAGGGAGTCAAGCCTCAGGTCGTGTTTGATGGGGAACGGGGGATGGCTCTGGAGTCAATGCAGGGGAAGCGGGCCTCATCTCGAGTTGATTTGGGGCCCATGGAGCTCCTTCGCGATGCTGGTGTGACCTCAGGGTCCCTCTCTACTTGTGACAGTGTTTTTGCGGACTGTCTCGACATCCATCAAGCAAGTCGAGGCTCCTGACATGTTTCAGGGGGCTCACGGAATTGCTCTGCATGCAGTGCAGGGGAATCGGGCCTCATCTCGCTTGGAGGGGGAAGTCTCATGGTTTTTCTCGAGTTGCGGCGGGGACCTGGGGTACATTCTCGACTTACGGCGGGGATGGCCCTTCAACCCTCGTGTTTGTTCAACGAAGTCAGGACTCCTGTCGAGTTACGAGGGACACCTCAGGAGTCTCTTCGAGGCTTGGCAGGGCAAAAGGAACGCTTCTCGAGGTGAGTCGGGAGACCCAGGGTCCCTTTCCAGTAGCCACAGGGATACTGGGATTCCTGTCAATGTTCAAGAGGAGTCAGGCTCCGTCAAATTTTGAAGCAGTGAGCTCTGCGTGCCTCTCGAGGTGTCAGAGGCATGTGAGGCATTCCGTCGAAAGGAGTCGGGGACCTAGGGCTTTCTCTAGGGACTCCACAGGTGGTGCAGACATCCCTTCACCTTGTGAGATGAAAGACTAGACTGTATTCAAGCCACTGCAAGGAAACCCGGCCTCCTTTCGAGTCAGGGCTTCTCGGTGTATATGCCCATTGAGGCAGCAATCTCAGGGTCCCTCCCTCATACCTATTGCTGAGAGAAGCCTCCTCTTGAGGGGCTTGTGGAAAGGTGGCCTACGTCTTGAGTCTAAGCCAGGGAATCAGCTCTCATCTCGAGGCAATTTGGGGTACACGGAGCAGTCCTCGAGTTGCTCTGCTGAACTTGGTACTCCTCTAGACTTGGCCCGTTGTTCTCGGGGAACCTCTGGAGACAGTGTTTTTGCGGACTGTCTCGACATCCATCAAGCAAGTCGAGGCTCCTGACATGTTTCAGGGGGCTCACGGAATTGCTCTGCATGCAGTGCAGGGGAATCGGGCCTCATCTCGCTTGGAGGGGGAAGTCTCATGGTTTTTCTCGAGTTGCGGCGGGGACCTGGGGTACATTCTCGACTTACGGCGGGGATGGCCCTTCAACCCTCGTGTTTGTTCAACGAAGTCAGGACTCCTGTCGAGTTACGAGGGACACCTCAGGAGTCTCTTCGAGGCTTGGCAGGGCAAAAGGACGCTTCTCGAGGTGAGTCGGGAGACCCAGGGTCCCTTTCCAGTAGCCACAGTATTCAAGCCACTGCAAGGAAACCGGCCTCCTTTCGAGTCAGGGCTTCTCGGTGTATATGCCCATTGAGGCAGCAATCTCAGGGTCCCTCCCTCATACCTATTGCTGAGAGAAGCCTCCTCTTGAGGGGCTTGTGGAAAGGTGGCCTACGTCTTGAGTCTAAGCCAGGGAATCAGCTCTCATCTCGAGGCAATTTGGGGTACACGGAGCAGTCCTCGAGTTGCTCTGCTGAACTTGGTACTCCTCTAGACTTGGCCCGTTGTTCTCGGGGAACCTCTGGAGTTGCCTAAAGGGAGTCAAGCCTCAGGTCGTGTTTGATGGGGAACGGGGGATGGCTCTGGAGTCAATGCAGGGGAAGCGGGCCTCATCTCGAGTTGATTTGGGGCCCATGGAGCTCCTTCGCGATGCTGGTGTGACCTCAGGGTCCCTCTCTACTTGTGACAGTGTTTTTGCGGACTGTCTCGACATCCATCAAGCAAGTCGAGGCTCCTGACATGTTTCAGGGGGCTCACGGAATTGCTCTGCATGCAGTGCAGGGGAATCGGGCCTCATCTCGCTTGGAGGGGGAAGTCTCATGGTTTTTCTCGAGTTGCGGCGGGGACCTGGGGTACATTCTCGACTTACGGCGGGGATGGCCCTTCAACCCTCGTGTTTGTTCAACGAAGTCAGGACTCCTGTCGAGTTACGAGGGACACCTCAGGAGTCTCTTCGAGGCTTGGCAGGGCAAAAGGACGCTTCTCGAGGTGAGTCGGGAGACCCAGGGTCCCTTTCCAGTAGCCACAGGGATACTGGGATTCCTGTCATGTTCAAGAGGAGTCAGGCTCCGTCAAATTTTGAAGCAGTGAGCTCTGCGTGCCTCTCGAGGTGTCAGAGGCATGTGAGGCATTCCGTCGAAAGGAGTCGGGGACCTAGGGCTTTCTCTAGGGACTCCACAGGTGGTGCAGACATCCCTTCACCTTGTGAGATGAAAGACTAGACTGTATTCAAGCCACTGCAAGGAAACCCGGCCTCCTTTCGAGTCAGGGCTTCTCGGTGTATATGCCCATTGAGGCAGCAATCTCAGGGTCCCTCCCTCATACCTATTGCTGAGAGAAGCCTCCTCTTGAGGGGCTTGTGGAAAGGTGGCCTACGTCTTGAGTCTAAGCCAGGGAATCAGCTCTCATCTCGAGGCAATTTGGGGTACACGGAGCAGTCCTCGAGTTGCTCTGCTGAACTTGGTACTCCTCTAGACTTGGCCCGTTGTTCTCGGGGAACCTCTGGAGTTGCCTAAAGGGAGTCAAGCCTCAGGTCGTGTTTGATGAGGAACGGGGGATGGCTCTGGAGTCAATGCAGGGGAAGCGGGCCTCATCTCGAGTTGATTTGGGGCCCATGGAGCTCCTTCGCGATGCTGGTGTGACCTCAGGGTCCCTCTCTACTTGTGACAGTGTTTTTGCGGACTGTCTCGACATCCATCAAGCAAGTCGAGGCTCCTGACATGTTTCAGGGGGCTCACGGAATTGCTCTGCATGCAGTGCAGGGGAATCGGGCCTCATCTCGCTTGGAGGGGGAAGTCTCATGGTTTTTCTCGAGTTGCGGCGGGGGACCTGGGGTACATTCTCGACTTACGGCGGGGATGGCCCTTCAACCCTCGTGTTTGTTCAACGAAGTCAGGACTCCTGTCGAGTTACGAGGGACACCTCAGGAGTCTCTTCGAGGCTTGGCAGGGCAAAAGGGACGCTTCTCGAGGTGAGTCGGGAGACCCAGGGTCCCTTTCCAGTAGCCACAGGGATACTGGGATTCCTGTCAATGTTCAAGAGGAGTCAGGCTCCGTCAAATTTTGAAGCAGTGAGCTCTGCGTGCCTCTCGAGGTGTCAGAGGCATGTGAGGCATTCCGTCGAAAGGAGTCGGGGACCTAGGGCTTTCTCTAGGGACTCCACAGGTGGTGCAGACATCCCTTCACCTTGTGAGATGAAAGACTAGACTGTATTCAAGCCACTGCAAGGAAACCCGGCCTCCTTTCGAGTCAGGGCTTCTCGGTGTATATGCCCATTGAGGCAGCAATCTCAGGGTCCCTCCCTCATACCTATTGCTGAGAGAAGCCTCCTCTTGAGGGGCTTGTGGAAAGGTGGCCTACGTCTTGAGTCTAAGCCAGGGAATCAGCTCTCATCTCGAGGCAATTTGGGGTACACGGAGCAGTCCTCGAGTTGCTCTGCTGAACTTGGTACTCCTCTAGACTTGGCCCGTTGTTCTCGGGGAACCTCTGGAGTTGCCTAAAGGGAGTCAAGCCTCAGGTCGTGTTTGATGGGGAACGGGGGATGGCTCTGGAGTCAATGCAGGGGAAGCGGGCCTCATCTCGAGTTGATTTGGGGCCCATGGAGCTCCTTCGCGATGCTGGTGTGACCTCAGGGTCCCTCTCTACTTGTGACAGTGTTTTTGCGGACTGTCTCGACATCCATCAAGCAAGTCGAGGCTCCTGACATGTTTCAGGGGGCTCACGGAATTGCTCTGCATGCAGTGCAGGGGAATCGGGCCTCATCTCGCTTGGAGGGGGAAGTCTCATGGTTTTTCTCGAGTTGCGGCGGGGACCTGGGGTACATTCTCGACTTACGGCGGGGATGGCCCTTCAACCCTCGTGTTTGTTCAACGAAGTCAGGACTCCTGTCGAGTTACGAGGGACACCTCAGGAGTCTCTTCGAGGCTTGGCAGGGCAAAAGGGACGCTTCTCGAGGTGAGTCGGGAGACCCAGGGTCCCTTTCCAGTAGCCACAGGGATACTGGGATTCCTGTCAATGTTCAAGAGGAGTCAGGCTCCGTCAAATTTTGAAGCAGTGAGCTCTGCGTGCCTCTCGAGGTGTCAGAGGCATGTGAGGCATTCCGTCGAAAGGAGTCGGGGACCTAGGGCTTTCTCTAGGGACTCCACAGGTGGTGCAGACATCCCTTCACTTGTGAGATGAAAGACTAGACTGTATTCAAGCCACTGCAAGGAAACCGGCCTCCTTTCGAGTCAGGGCTTCTCGGTGTATATGCCCATTGAGGCAGCAATCTCAGGGTCCCTCCCTCATACCTATTGCTGAGAGAAGCCTCCTCTTGAGGGGCTTGTGGAAAGGTGGCCTACGTCTTGAGTCTAAGCCAGGGAATCAGCTCTCATCTCGAGGCAATTTGGGGTACACGGAGCAGTCCTCGAGTTGCTCTGCTGAACTTGGTACTCCTCTAGACTTGGCCCGTTGTTCTCGGGGAACCTCTGGAGTTGCCTAAAGGGAGTCAAGCCTCAGGTCGTGTTTGATGGGGAACGGGGGATGGCTCTGGAGTCAATGCAGGTAGGAGGGCCTCATCTCGAGTTGATTTGGGGCCCATGGAGCTCCTTCGCGATGCTGGTGTGACCTCAGGGTCCCTCTCTACTTGTGACAGTGTTTTTGCGGACTGTCTCGACATCCATCAAGCAAGTCGAGGCTCCTGACATGTTTCAGGGGGCTCACGGAATTGCTCTGCATGCAGTGCAGGGGAATCGGGCCTCATCTCGCTTGGAGGGGGAAGTCTCATGGTTTTTCTCGAGTTGCGGCGGGGGGACCTGGGGTACATTCTCGACTTACGGCGGGGATGGCCCTTCAACCCTCGTGTTTGTTCAACGAAGTCAGGACTCCTGTCGAGTTACGAGGGACACCTCAGGAGTCTCTTCGAGGCTTGGCAGGGCAAAAGGGACGCTTCTCGAGGTGAGTCGGGAGACCCAGGGTCCCTTTCCAGTAGCCACAGGGATACTGGGATTCCTGTCAATGTTCAAGAGGAGTCAGGCTCCGTCAAATTTTGAAGCAGTGAGCTCTCGTGCCTCTCGAGGTGTCAGAGGCATGTGAGGCATTCCGTCGAAAGGAGTCGGGGACCTAGGGCTTTCTCTAGGGACTCCACAGGTGGTGCAGACATCCCTTCACCTTGTGAGATGAAAGACTAGACTGTATTCAAGCCACTGCAAGGAAACCCGGCCTCCTTTCGAGTCAGGGCTTCTCGGTGTATATGCCCATTGAGGCAGCAATCTCAGGGTCCCTCCCTCATACCTATTGCTGAGAGAAGCCTCCTCTTGAGGGGCTTGTGGAAAGGTGGCCTACGTCTTGAGTCTAAGCCAGGGAATCAGCTCTCATCTCGAGGCAATTTGGGGTACACGGAGCAGTCCTCGAGTTGCTCTGCTGAACTTGGTACTCCTCTAGACTTGGCCCGTTGTTCTCGGGGAACCTCTGGAGTTGCCTAAAGGGAGTCAAGCCTCAGGTCGTGTTTGATGGGGAACGGGGGATGGCTCTGGAGTCAATGCAGGGGAAGCGGGCCTCATCTCGAGTTGATTTGGGGCCCATGGAGCTCCTTCGCGATGCTGGTGTGACCTCAGGGTCCCTCTCTACTTGTGACAGTGTTTTTGCGGACTGTCTCGACATCCATCAAGCAAGTCGAGGCTCCTGACATGTTTCAGGGGGCTCACGGAATTGCTCTGCATGCAGTGCAGGGGAATCGGGCCTCATCTCGCTTGGAGGGGGAAGTCTCATGGTTTTTCTCGAGTTGCGGCGGGGACCTGGGGTACATTCTCGACTTACGGCGGGGATGGCCCTTCAACCCTCGTGTTTGTTCAACGAAGTCAGGACTCCTGTCGAGTTACGAGGGACACCTCAGGAGTCTCTTCGAGGCTTGGCAGGGCAAAAGGGACGCTTCTCGAGGTGAGTCGGGAGACCCAGGGTCCCTTTCCAGTAGCCACAGGGATACTGGGATTCCTGTCAATGTTCAAGAGGAGTCAGGCTCCGTCAAATTTTGAAGCAGTGAGCTCTGCGTGCCTCTCGAGGTGGTGTCAGAGGCATGTGAGGCATTCCGTCGAAAGGAGTCGGGGACCTAGGGCTTTCTCTAGGGACTCCACAGGTGGTGCAGACATCCCTTCACTTTGTGAGATGAAAGACTAGACTGTATTCAAGCCACTGCAAGGAAACCCGGCCTCCTTTCGAGTCAGGGCTTCTCGGTGTATATGCCCATTGAGGCAGCAATCTCAGGGTCCCTCCCTCATACCTATTGCTGAGAGAAGCCTCCTCTTGAGGGGCTTGTGGAAAGGTGGCCTACGTCTTGAGTCTAAGCCAGGGAATCAGCTCTCATCTCGAGGCAATTTGGGGTACACGGAGCAGTCCTCGAGTTGCTCTGCTGAACTTGGTACTCCTCTAGACTTGGCCCGTTGTTCTCGGGGAACCTCTGGAGTTGCCTAAAGGGAGTCAAGCCTCAGGTCGTGTTTGATGGGGAACGGGGGATGGCTCTGGAGTCAATGCAGGGGAAGCGGGCCTCATCTCGAGTTGATTTGGGGCCCATGGAGCTCCTTCGCGATGCTGGTGTGACCTCAGGGTCCCTCTCTACTTGTGACAGTGTTTTTGCGGACTGTCTCGACATCCATCAAGCAAGTCGAGGCTCCTGACATGTTTCAGGGGGCTCACGGAATTGCTCTGCATGCAGTGCAGGGGAATCGGGCCTCATCTCGCTTGGAGGGGGAAGTCTCATGGTTTTTCTCGAGTTGCGGCGGGGACCTGGGGTACATTCTCGACTTACGGCGGGGATGGCCCTTCAACCCTCGTGTTTGTTCAACGAAGTCAGGACTCCTGTCGAGTTACGAGGGACACCTCAGGAGTCTCTTCGAGGCTTGGCAGGGCAAAAGGGACGCTTCTCGAGGTGAGTCGGGAGACCCAGGGTCCCTTTCCAGTAGCCACAGGGATACTGGGATTCCTGTCAATGTTCAAGAGGAGTCAGGCTCCGTCAAATTTTGAAGCAGTGAGCTCTGCGTGCCTCTCGAGGTGTCAGAGGCATGTGAGGCATTCCGTCGAAAGGAGTCGGGGGGACCTAGGGCTTTCTCTAGGGACTCCACAGGTGGTGCAGACATCCCTTCACTTTGTGAGATGAAAGACTAGACTGTATTCAAGCCACTGCAAGGAAACCCGGCCTCCTTTCGAGTCAGGGCTTCTCGGTGTATATGCCCATTGAGGCAGCAATCTCAGGGTCCCTCCCTCATACCTATTGCTGAGAGAAGCCTCCTCTTGAGGGGCTTGTGGAAAGGTGGCCTACGTCTTGAGTCTAAGCCAGGGAATCAGCTCTCATCTCGAGGCAATTTGGGGTACACGGAGCAGTCCTCGAGTTGCTCTGCTGAACTTGGTACTCCTCTAGACTTGGCCCGTTGTTCTCGGGGAACCTCTGGAGTTGCCTAAAGGGAGTCAAGCCTCAGGTCGTGTTTGATGGGGAACGGGGGATGGCTCTGGAGTCAATGCAGGGGAAGCGGGCCTCATCTCGAGTTGATTTGGGGCCCATGGAGCTCCTTCGCGATGCTGGTGTGACCTCAGGGTCCCTCTCTACTTGTGACAGTGTTTTTGCGGACTGTCTCGACATCCATCAAGCAAGTCGAGGCTCCTGACATGTTTCAGGGGGCTCACGGAATTGCTCTGCATGCAGTGCAGGGGAATCGGGCCATCTCGCTTGGAGGGGGAAGTCTCATGGTTTTTCTCGAGTTGCGGCGGGGACCTGGGGTACATTCTCGACTTACGGCGGGGATGGCCCTTCAACCCTCGTGTTTGTTCAACGAAGTCAGGACTCCTGTCGAGTTACGAGGGACACCTCAGGAGTCTCTTCGAGGCTTGGCAGGGCAAAAGGGACGCTTCTCGAGGTGAGTCGGGAGACCCAGGGTCCCTTTCCAGTAGCCACAGGGATACTGGGATTCCTGTCAATGTTCAAGAGGAGTCAGGCTCCGTCAAATTTTGAAGCAGTGAGCTCTGCGTGCCTCTCGAGGTGTCAGAGAGGCATGTGAGGCATTCCGTCGAAAGGAGTCGTCGGGGACCTAGGGCTTTCTCTAGGGACTCCACAGGTGGTGCAGACATCCCTTCACCTTGTGAGATGAAAGACTAGACTGTATTCAAGCCACTGCAAGGAAACCCGGCCTCCTTTCGAGTCAGGGCTTCTCGGTGTATATGCCCATTGAGGCAGCAATCTCAGGGTCCCTCCCTCATACCTATTGCTGAGAGAAGCCTCCTCTTGAGGGGCTTGTGGAAAGGTGGCCTACGTCTTGAGTCTAAGCCAGGGAATCAGCTCTCATCTCGAGGCAATTTGGGGTACACGGAGCAGTCCTCGAGTTGCTCTGCTGAACTTGGTACTCCTCTAGACTTGGCCCGTTGTTCTCGGGGAACCTCTGGAGTTGCCTAAAGGGAGTCAAGCCTCAGGTCGTGTTTGATGGGGAACGGGGGATGGCTCTGGAGTCAATGCAGGGGAAGCGGGCCTCATCTCGAGTTGATTTGGGGCCCATGGAGCTCCTTCGCGATGCTGGTGTGACCTCAGGGTCCTCTCTACTTGTGACAGTGTTTTTGCGGACTGTCTCGACATCCATCAAGCAAGTCGAGGCTCCTGACATGTTTCAGGGGGCTCACGGAATTGCTCTGCATGCAGTGCAGGGGAATCGGGCCTCATCTCGCTTGGAGGGGGAAGTCTCATGGTTTTTCTCGAGTTGCGGCGGGGACCTGGGGTACATTCTCGACTTACGGCGGGGATGGCCCTTCAACCCTCGTGTTTGTTCAACGAAGTCAGGACTCCTGTCGAGTTACGAGGGACACCTCAGGAGTCTCTTCGGGCTTGGCAGGGCAAAAGGGACGCTTCTCGAGAGGTGAGTCGGGAGACCCAGGGTCCCTTTCCAGTAGCCACAGGGATACTGGGATTCCTGTCAATGTTCAAGAGGAGTCAGGCTCCGTCAAATTTTGAAGCAGTGAGCTCTGCGTGCCTCTCGAGGTGTCAGAGGCATGTGAGGCATTCCGTCGAAAGGAGTCGGGGACCTAGGGGGGACTTTTTCTAGGGACTCCACAGGTGGTGCAGACATCCCTTCACCTTGTGAGATGAAAGACTAGACTGTATTCAAGCCACTGCAAGGAAACCCGGCCTCCTTTCGAGTCAGGGCTTCTCGGTGTATATGCCATTGAGGCAGCAATCTCAGGGTCCCTCCCTCATACCTATTGCTGAGAGAAGCCTCCTCTTGAGGGGCTTGTGGAAAGGTGGCCTACGTCTTGAGTCTAAGCCAGGGAATCAGCTCTCATCTCGAGGCAATTTGGGGTACACGGAGCAGTCCTCGAGTTGCTCTGCTGAACTTGGTACTCCTCTAGACTTGGCCCGTTGTTCTCGGGGAACCTCTGGAGTTGCCTAAAGGGAGTCAAGCCTCAGGTCGTGTTTGATGGGGAACGGGGGATGGCTCTGGAGTCAATGCAGGGGAAGCGGGCCTCATCTCGAGTTGATTTGGGGCCCATGGAGCTCCTTCGCGATGCTGGTGTGACCTCAGGGTCCCTCTCTACTTGTGACAGTGTTTTGCGGACTGTCTCGACATCCATCAAGCAAGTCGAGGCTCCTGACATGTTTCAGGGGGCTCACGGAATTGCTCTGCATGCAGTGCAGGGGAATCGGGCCTCATCTCGCTTGGAGGGGGAAGTCTCATGGTTTTTCTCGAGTTGCGGCGGGGACCTGGGGTACATTCTCGACTTACGGCGGGGATGGCCCTTCAACCCTCGTGTTTGTTCAACGAAGTCAGGACTCCTGTCGAGTTACGAGGGACACCTCAGGAGTCTCTTCGAGGCTTGGCAGGGCAAAAGGGACGCTTCTCGAGGTGAGTCGGGAGACCCAGGGTCCCTTTCCAGTAGCCACAGGGATACTGGGATTCCTGTCAATTCAAGAGGAGTCAGGCTCCGTCAAATTTTGAAGCAGTGAGCTCTGCGTGCCTCTCGAGGTGTCAGAGGCATGTGAGGCATTCCGTCGAAAGGAGTCGGGGACCTAGGGCTTTCTCTAGGGACTCCACAGGTGGTGCAGAGACATCCCTTCACCTTGTGAGATGAAAGACTAGACTGTATTCAAGCCACTGCAAGGAAACCCGGCCTCCTTTCGAGTCAGGGCTTCTCGGTGTATATGCCCATTGAGGCAGCAATCTCAGGGTCCCTCCCTCATACCTATTGCTGAGAGAAGCCTCCTCTTGAGGGGCTTGTGGAAAGGTGGCCTACGTCTTGAGTCTAAGCCAGGGAATCAGCTCTCATCTCGAGGCAATTTGGGGTACACACGGAGCAGTCCTCGAGTTGCTCTGCTGAACTTGGTACTCCTCTAGACTTGGCCCGTTGTTCTCGGGGAACCTCTGGAGTTGCCTAAAGGGAGTCAAGCCTCAGGTCGTGTTTGATGGGGGGAACGGGGGATGGCTCTGGAGTCAATGCAGGGGAAGCGGGCCTCATCTCGAGTTGATTTGGGGCCCATGGAGCTCCTTCGCGATGCTGGTGTGACCTCAGGGTCCCTCTCTACTTGTGACAGTGTTTTTGCGGACTGTCTCGACATCATCAAGCAAGTCGAGGCTCCTGACATGTTTCAGGGGGCTCACGGAATTGCTCTGCATGCAGTGCAGGGGAATCGGGCCTCATCTCGCTTGGAGGGGGAAGTCTCATGGTTTTTCTCGAGTTGCGGCGGGGACCTGGGGTACATTCTCGACTTACGGCGGGGATGGCCCTTCAACCCTCGTGTTTGTTCAACGAAGTCAGGACTCCTGTCGAGTTACGAGGGACACCTCAGGAGTCTCTTCGAGGCTTGGCAGGGCAAAAGGGACGCTTCTCGAGGTGAGTCGGGAGACCCAGGGTCCCTTTCCAGTAGCCACAGGGATACTGGGATTCCTGTCAATGTTCAAGAGGAGTCAGGCTCCGTCAAATTTTGAAGCAGTGAGCTCTGCGTGCCTCTCGAGGTGTCAGAGGCATGTGAGGCATTCCGTCGAAAGGAGTCGGGGACCTAGGGCTTTCTCTAGGGACTCCACAGGTGGTGCAGACATCCCTTCACCTTGTGAGATGAAAAGACTAGACTGTATTCAAGCCACTGCAAGGAAACCCCCTCCTTTCGAGTCAGGGCTTCTCGGTGTATATGCCCATTGAGGCAGCAATCTCAGGGTCCCTCCCTCATACCTATTGCTGAGAGAAGCCTCCTCTTGAGGGGCTTGTGGAAAGGTGGCCTACGTCTTGAGTCTAAGCCAGGGAATCAGCTCTCATCTCGAGGCAATTTGGGGTACACGGAGCAGTCCTCGAGTTGCTCTGCTGAACTTGGTACTCCTCTAGACTTGGCCCGTTGTTCTCGGGGAACCTCTGGAGTTGCCTAAAGGGAGTCAAGCCTCAGGTCGTGTTTGATGGGGAACGGGGGATGGCTCTGGAGTCAATGCAGGGGAAGCGGGCCTCATCTCGAGTTGATTTGGGGCCCATGGAGCTCCTTCGCGATGCTGGTGTGACCTCAGGGTCCCTCTCTACTTGTGACAGTGTTTTTGCGGACTGTCTCGACATCCATCAAGCAAGTCGAGGTCCTCCTGAATGTTTCAGGGGGCTCACGGAATTGCTCTGCATGCAGTGCAGGGGAATCGGGCCTCATCTCGCTTGGAGGGGGAAGTCTCATGGTTTTTCTCGAGTTGCGGCGGGGACCTGGGGTACATTCTCGACTTACGGCGGGGATGGCCCTTCAACCCTCGTGTTTGTTCAACGAAGTCAGGACTCCTGTCGAGTTACGAGGGACACCTCAGGAGTCTCTTCGAGGCTTGGCAGGGCAAAAGGGACGCTTCTCGAGGTGAGTCGGGAGACCCAGGGTCCCTTTCCAGTAGCCACAGGGATACTGGGATTCCTGTCAATGTTCAAGAGGAGTCAGGCTCCGTCAAATTTTGAAGCAGTGAGCTCTGCGTGCCTCTCGAGGTGTCAGAGGCATGTGAGGCATTCCGTCGAAAGGAGTCGGGGACCTAGGGCTTTCTCTAGGGACTCCACAGGTGGTGCAGACATCCCTTCAGACATCCCTTCACTTGTGAGATGAAAGACTAGACTGTATTCAAGCCACTGCAAGGAAACCCGGCCTCCTTTCGAGTCAGGGCTTCTCGGTGTATATGCCCATTGAGGCAGCAATCTCAGGGTCCCTCCCTCATACCTATTGCTGAGAGAAGCCTCCTCTTGAGGGGCTTGTGGAAAGGTGGCCTACGTCTTGAGTCTAAGCCAGGGAATCAGCTCTCATCTCGAGGCAATTTGGGGTACACGGAGCAGTCCTCGAGTTGCTCTGCTGAACTTGGTACTCCTCTAGACTTGGCCCGTTGTTCTCGGGGAACCTCTGGAGTTGCCTAAAGGGAGTCAAGCCTCAGGTCGTGTTTGATGGGGAACGGGGGATGGCTCTGGAGTCAATGCAGGGGAAGCGGGCCTCATCTCGAGTTGATTTGGGGCCCATGGAGCTCCTTCGCGATGCTGGTGTGACCTCAGGGTCCCTCTCTACTTGTGACAGTGTTTTTTGCGGACTGTCTCGACATCCATCAAGCAAGTCGAGTCGAGGCTCCTGACATGTTTCAGGGGGCTCACTCGAATTGCTCTGCTGCATGCAGGCAGGGGAATCGGGCCTCATCTCGCTTGGAGGGGGAAGTCTCATGGTTTTTCTCGAGTTGCGGCGGGGACCTGGGGTACATTCTCGACTTACGGCGGGGATGGCCCTTCAACCCTCGTGTTTGTTCAACGAAGTCAGGACTCCTGTCGAGTTACGAGGGACACCTCAGGAGTCTCTTCGAGGCTTGGCAGGGCAAAAGGACGCTTCTCGAGGTGAGTCGGGAGACCCAGGGTCCCTTTCCAGTAGCCACAGGGATACTGGGATTCCTGTCAATGTTCAAGAGGAGTCAGGCTCCGTCAAATTTTGAAGCAGTGAGCTCTGCGTGCCTCTCGAGGTGTCAGAGGCATGTGAGGCATTCCGTCGAAAGGAGTCGGGGACCTAGGGCTTTCTCTAGGGACTCCACAGGTGGTGCAGACATCCCTTCACCTTGTGAGATGAAAGACTAGACTGTATTCAAGCCACTGCAAGGAAAAGCCCGGCCTCCTCTTTCGAGTCAGGGCTTCTCGGTGTATATGCCCATTGAGGCAGCAATCTCAGGGTCCCTCCCTCATACCTATTGCTGAGAGAAGCCTCCTCTTGAGGGGCTTGTGGAAAGGTGGCCTACGTCTTGAGTCTAAGCCAGGGAATCAGCTCTCATCTCGAGGCAATTTGGGGTACACGGAGCAGTCCTCGAGTTGCTCTGCTGAACTTGGTACTCCTCTAGACTTGGCCCGTTGTTCTCGGGGAACCTCTGGAGTTGCCTAAAGGGAGTCAAGCCTCAGGTCGTGTTTGATGGGGAACGGGGGATGGCTCTGGAGTCAATGCAGGGGAAGCGGGCCTCATCTCGAGTTGATTTGGGGCCCAGGGAGCTCCTTCGCGATGCTGGTGTGACCTCAGGGTCCCTCTCTACTTGTGACAGTGTTTTTGCGGACTGTCTCGACATCCATCAAGCAAGTCGAGGCTCCTGACATGTTTCAGGGGGCTCACGGAATTGCTCTGCATGCAGTGCAGGGGAAATCGGGCCTCATCTCGCTTGGAGGGGGAAGTCTCATGGTTTTTCTCGAGTTGCGGCGGGGGGGACCTGGGGTACATTCTCGACTTACGGCGGGGATGGCCCTTCAACCCTCGTGTTTGTTCAACGAAGTCAGGACTCCTGTCGAGTTACGAGGGACACCTCAGGAGTCTCTTCGAGGCTTGGCAGGGCAAAAGGGACGCTTCTCGAGGTGAGTCGGGAGACCCAGGGTCCCTTTCCAGTAGCCACAGGGATACTGGGATTCCTGTCAATGTTCAAGAGGAGTCAGGCTCCGTCAAATTTTGAAGCAGTGAGCTCTGCGTGCCTCTCGAGGTGTCAGAGGCATGTGAGGCATTCCGTCGAAAGGAGTCGGGGACCTAGGGCTTTCTCTAGGGACTCCACAGGTGGTGCAGACATCCCTTCACCTTGTGAGATGAAAGACTAGACTGTATTCAAGCCACTGCAAGGAAACCCGGCCTCCTTTCGAGTCAGGGCTTCTCGGTGTATATGCCCATTGAGGCAGCAATCTCAGGGTCCCTCCCTCATACCTATTGCTGAGAGAAGCCTCCTCTTGAGGGGCTTGTGGAAAGGTGGCCTACGTCTTGAGTCTAAGCCAGGGAATCAGCTCTCATCTCGAGGCAATTTGGGGTACACGGAGCAGTCCTCGAGTTGCTCTGCTGAACTTGGTACTCCTCTAGACTTGGCCCGTTGTTCTCGGGGGGACCTCTGGAGTTGCCTAAAGGGAGTCAAGCCTCAGGTCGTGTTTGATGGGGAACGGGGGATGGCTCTGGAGTCAATGCAGGGGGGAAGCGGGCCTCATCTCGAGTTGATTTGGGGCCCATGGAGCTCCTTCGCGATGCTGGTGTGACCTCAGGGTCCCTCTCTACTTGTGACAGTGTTTTTTGCGGACTGTCTCGACATCCATCAAGCAAGTCGAGGCTCCTGACATGTTTCAGGGGGCTCACGGAATTGCTCTGCATGCAGTGCAGGGGAATCGGGCCTCATCTCTCGCTTGGAGGGGGAAGTCTCATGGTTTTTCTCGAGTTGCGGCGGGGACCTGGGGTACATTCTCGACTTACGGCGGGGATGGCCCTTCAACCCTCGTGTTTGTTCAACGAAGTCAGGACTCCTGTCGAGTTACGAGGGACACCTCAGGAGTCTCTTCGAGGCTTGGCAGGGCAAAAGGGACGCTTCTCGAGGTGAGTCGGGAGACCCAGGGTCCCTTTCCAGTAGCCACAGGGATACTGGGATTCCTGTCAATGTTCAAGAGGAGTCAGGCTCCGTCAAATTTTGAAGCAGTGAGCTCTGCGTGCCTCTCGAGGTGTCAGAGGCATGTGAGGCATTCCGTCGAAAGGAGTCGGGGACCTAGGGCTTTCTCTAGGGACTCCACAGGTGGTGCAGACATCCCTTCACCTTGTGAGATGAAAGACTAGACTGTATTCAAGCCACTGCAAGGAAAAAGCCCGGCCTCCTTTCGAGTCAGGGCTTCTCGGTGTATATGCCCATTGAGGCAGGCAGCAATCTCAGGGTCCCTCCCTCATACCTATTGCTGAGAGAAGCCTCCTCTTGAGGGGCTTGTGGAAAGGTGGCCTACGTCTTGAGTCTAAGCCAGGGAATCAGCTCTCATCTCGAGGCAATTTGGGGTACACGGAGCAGTCCTCGAGTTGCTCTGCTGAACTTGGTACTCCTCTAGACTTGGCCCGTTGTTCTCGGGGAACCTCTGGAGTTGCCTAAAGGGAGTCAAGCCTCAGGTCGTGTTTGATGGGGAACGGGGGATGGCTCTGGAGTCAATGCAGGGGAAGCGGGCCTCATCTCGAGTTGATTTGGGGCCCATGGAGCTCCTTCGCGATGCTGGTGTGACCTCAGGGTCCCTCTCTACTTGTGACAGTGTTTTTGCGGACTGTCTCGACATCCATCAAGCAAGTCGAGGCTCCTGACATGTTTCAGGGGGCTCACGGAATTGCTCTGCATGCAGTGCAGGGGAATCGGGCCTCATCTCGCTTGGAGGGGGAAGTCTCATGGTTTTTTCGAGTTGCGGCGGGGACCTGGGGTACATTCTCGACTTACGGGGGGGGATGGCCCTTCAACCCTCGTGTTTGTTCAACGAAGTCAGGACTCCTGTCGAGTTACGAGGGACACCTCAGGAGTCTCTTCGAGGCTTGGCAGGGCAAAAGGGACGCTTCTCGAGGTGAGTCGGGAGACCCAGGGTCCCTTTCCAGTAGCCACAGGGATACTGGGATTCCTGTCAATGTTCAAGAGGAGTCAGGCTCCGTCAAATTTTGAAGCAGTGAGCTCTGCGTGCCTCTCGAGGTGTCAGAGGCATGTGAGGCATTCCGTCGAAAGGAGTCGGGGACCTAGGGCTTTCTCTAGGGACTCCACAGGTGGTGCAGACATCCCTTCACCTTGTGAGATGAAAGACTAGACTGTATTCAAGCCACTGCAAGGAAACCCGGCCTCCTTTCGAGTCAGGGCTTCTCGGTGTATATGCCCATTGAGGCAGCAATCTCAGGGTCCCTCCCTCATACCTATTGCTGAGAGAAGCCTCCTCTTGAGGGGCTTGTGGAAAGGTGGCCTACGTCTTGAGTCTAAGCCAGGGAATCAGCTCTCATCTCGAGGCAATTTGGGGTACACGGAGCAGTCCTCGAGTTGCTCTGCTGAACTTGGTACTCCTCTAGACTTGGCCCGTTGTTCTCGGGGAACCTCTGGAGTTGCCTAAAGGGAGTCAAGCCTCAGGTCGTGTTTGATGGGGAACGGGGGATGGCTCTGGAGTCAATGCAGGGGAAGCGGGCCTCATCTCGAGTTGATTTGGGGCCCATGGAGCTCCTTCGCGATGCTGGTGTGACCTCAGGGTCCCTCTCTACTTGTGACAGTGTTTTTGCGGACTGTCTCGACATCCATCAAGCAAGTCGAGGCTCCTGACATGTTTCAGGGGGCTCACGGAATTGCTCTGCATGCAGTGCAGGGGAATCGGGCCTCATCTCGCTTGGAGGGGGAAGTCTCATGGTTTTTCTCGAGTCATGGCGGGGACCTGGGGTACATTCTCGACTTACGGCGGGGATGGCCCTTCAACCCTCGTGTTTGTTCAACGAAGTCAGGACTCCTGTCGAGTTACGAGGGACACCTCAGGAGTCTCTTCGAGGCTTGGCAGGGCAAAAGGGACGCTTCTCGAGGTGAGTCGGGAGACCCAGGGTCCCTTTCCAGTAGCCACAGGGATACTGGGATTCCTGTCAATGTTCAAGAGGAGTCAGGCTCCGTCAAATTTTGAAGCAGTGAGCTCTGCGTGCCTCTCGAGGTGTCAGAGGCATGTGAGGCATTCCGTCGAAAGGAGTCGGGGACCTAGGGCTTTCTCTAGGGACTCCACAGGTGGTGCAGACATCCCTTCACCTTGTGAGATGAAAGACTAGACTGTATTCAAGCCACTGCAAGGAAACCCGGCCTCCTTTCGAGTCAGGGCTTCTCGGTGTATATGCCCATTGAGGCAGCAATCTCAGGGTCCCTCCCTCATACCTATTGCTGAGAGAAGCCTCCTCTTGAGGGGCTTGTGGAAAGGTGGCCTACGTCTTGAGTCTAAGCCAGGGAATCAGCTCTCATCTCGAGGCAATTTGGGGTACACGGAGCAGTCCTCGAGTTGCTCTGCTGAACTTGGTACTCCTCTAGACTTGGCCCGTTGTTCTCGGGGAACCTCTGGAGTTGCCTAAAGGGAGTCAAGCCTCAGGTCGTGTTTGATGGGGAACGGGGGATGGCTCTGGAGTCAATGCAGGGGAAGCGGGCCTCATCTCGAGTTGATTTGGGGCCCATGGAGCTCCTTCCTTCGCGATGCTGGTGTGACCTCAGGGTCCCTCTCTACTTGTGACAGTGTTTTTGCGGACTGTCTCGACATCCATCAAGCAAGTCGAGGCTCCTGACATGTTTCAGGGGGCTCACGGAATTGCTCTGCATGCAGTGCAGGGGAATCGGGCCTCATCTCGCTTGGAGGGGGAAGTCTCATGGTTTTTCTCGAGTTGCGGCGGGGACCTGGGGTACATTCACGACTTACGGGGGGATGGCCCTTCAACCCTCGTGTTTGTTCAACGAAGTCAGGACTCCTGTCGAGTTACGAGGGACACCTCAGGAGTCTCTTCGAGGCTTGGCAGGGCAAAAGGGACGCTTCTCGAGGTGAGTCGGGAGACCCAGGGTCCCTTTCCAGTAGCCACAGGGATACTGGGATTCCTGTCAATGTTCAAGAGGAGTCAGGCTCCGTCAAATTTTGAAGCAGTGAGCTCTGCGTGCCTCTCGAGGTGTCAGAGGCATGTGAGGCATTCCGTCGAAAGGAGTCGGGGACCTAGGGCTTTCTCTAGGGACTCCACAGGTGGTGCAGACATCCCTTCACCTGTGAGATGAAAGACTAGACTGTATTCAAGCCACTGCAAGGAAACCCGGCCTCCTTTCGAGTCAGGGCTTCTCGGTGTATATGCCCATTGAGGCAGCAATCTCAGGGTCCCTCCCTCATACCTATTGCTGAGAGAAGCCTCCTCTTGAGGGCTTGTGGAAAGGTGGCCTACGTCTTGAGTCTAAGCCAGGGAATCAGCTCTCATCTCGAGGCAATTTGGGGTACACGGAGCAGTCCTCGAGTTGCTCTGCTGAACTTGGTACTCCTCTAGACTTGGCCCGTTGTTCTCGGGGAACCTCTGGAGTTGCCTAAAGGGAGTCAAGCCTCAGGTCGTGTTTGATGGGGAACGGGGGATGGCTCTGGAGTCAATGCAGGGGAAGCGGGCCTCATCTCGAGTTGATTTGGGGCCCATGGAGCTCCTTCGCGATGCTGGTGTGACCTCAGGGTCCCTCTCTACTTGTGACAGTGTTTTTGCGGACTGTCTCGACATCCATCAAGCAAGTCGAGGCTCCTGACATGTTTCAGGGGGCTCACGGAATTGCTCTGCATGCAGTGCAGGGGAATCGGGCCTCATCTCGCTTGGAGGGGGAAGTCTCATGGTTTTTCTCGAGTTGCGGCGGGGACCTGGGGTACATTCTCGACTTACGGCGGGGATGGCCCTTCAACCCTCGTGTTTGTTCAACGAAGTCAGGACTCCTGTCGAGTTACGAGGGACACCTCAGGAGTCTCTTCGAGGCTTGGCAGGGCAAAAGGGACGCTTCTCGAGGTGAGTCGGGAGACCCAGGGTCCCTTTCCAGTAGCCACAGGGATACTGGGATTCCTGTCAATGTTCAAGAGGAGTCAGGCTCCGTCAAATTTTGAAGCAGTGAGCTCTGCGTGCCTCTCGAGGTGTCAGAGGCATGTGAGGCATTCCGTCGAAAGGAGTCGGGGACCTAGGGCTTTCTCTAGGGACTCCACAGGTGGTGCAGACATCCCTTCACCTTGTGAGATGAAAGACTAGACTGTATTCAAGCCACTGCAAGGAAACCCGGCCTCCTTTCGAGTCAGGGCTTCTCGGTGTATATGCCCATTGAGGCAGCAATCTCAGGGTCCCTCCCTCATACCTATTGCTGAGAGAAGCCTCCTCTTGAGGGGCTTGTGGAAAGGTGGCCTACTACGTCTTGAGTCTAAGCCAGGGAATCAGCTCTCATCTCGAGGCAATTTGGGGTACACGGAGCAGTCCTCGAGTTGCTCTGCTGAACTTGGTACTCCTCTAGACTTGGCCCGTTGTTCTCGGGGAACCTCTGGAGTTGCCTAAAGGGAGTCAAGCCTCAGGTCGTGTTTGATGGGGAACGGGGGATGGCTCTGGAGTCAATGCAGGGGAAGCGGGCCTCATCTCGAGTTGATTTGGGGCCCATGGAGCTCCTTCGCGATGCTGGTGTGACCTCAGGGTCCCTCTCTACTTGTGACAGTGTTTTTGCGGACTGTCTCGACATCCATCAAGCAAGTCGAGGCTCCTGACATGTTTCAGGGGGCTCTCACGGAATTGCTCTGCATGCAGTGCAGGGGAATCGGGCCTCATCTCGCTTGGAGGGGGAAGTCTCATGGTTTTTCTCGAGTTGCGGCGGGGACCTGGGGTACATTCTCGACTTACGGCGGGGATGGCCCTTCAACCCTGTTTTGTTCAACGAAGTCAGGACTCCTGTCGAGTTACGAGGGACACCTCAGGAGTCTCTTCGAGGCTTGGCAGGGCAAAAGGGACGCTTCTCGAGGTGAGTCGGGAGACCCAGGGTCCCTTTCCAGTAGCCACAGGGATACTGGGATTCCTGTCAATGTTCAAGAGGAGTCAGGCTCCGTCAAATTTTGAAGCAGTGAGCTCTGCGTGCCTCTCGAGGTGTCAGAGGCATGTGAGGCATTCCGTCGAAAGGAGTCGGGGACCTAGGGCTTTCTCTAGGGACTCCACAGGTGGTGCAGACATCCCTTCACCTTGTGAGATGAAAGACTAGACTGTATTCAAGCCACTGCAAGGAAACCCGGCCTCCTTTCGAGTCAGGGCTTCTCGGTGTATATGCCATTGAGGCAGCAATCTCAGGGTCCCTCCCTCATACCTATTGCTGAGAGAAGCCTCCTCTTGAGGGGCTTGTGGAAAGGTGGCCTACGTCTTGAGTCTAAGCCAGGGAATCAGCTCTCATCTCGAGGCAATTTGGGGTACACGGAGCAGTCCTCGAGTTGCTCTGCTGAACTTGGTACTCCTCTAGACTTGGCCCGTTGTTCTCGGGGAACCTCTGGAGTTGCCTAAAGGGAGTCAAGCCTCAGGTCGTGTTTGATGGGGAACGGGGGATGGCTCTGGAGTCAATGCAGGGGAAGCGGGCCTCATCTCGAGTTGATTTGGGGCCCATGGAGCTCCTTCGCGATGCTGGTGTGACCTCAGGGTCCCTCTCTACTTGTGACAGTGTTTTTGCGGACTGTCTCGACATCCATCAAGCAAGTCGAGGCTCCTGACATGTTTCAGGGGGCTCACGGAATTGCTCTGCATGCAGTGCAGGGGAATCGGGCCTCATCTCGCTTGGAGGGGGAAGTCTCATGGTTTTTCTCGAGTTGCGGCGGGGACCTGGGGTACATTCTCGACTTACGGCGGGGATGGCCCTTCAACCCTCGTGTTTGTTCAACGAAGTCAGGACTCCTGTCGAGTTACGAGGGACACCTCAGGAGTCTCTTCGAGGCTTGGCAGGGCAAAAGGGACGCTTCTCGAGGTGAGTCGGGAGACCCAGGGTCCCTTTCCAGTAGCCACAGGGATACTGGGATTCCTGTCAATGTTCAAGAGGAGTCAGGCTCCGTCAAATTTTGAAGCAGTGAGCTCTGCGTGCCTCTCGAGGTGTCAGAGGCATGTGAGGCATTCCGTCGAAAGGAGTCGGGGACCTAGGGCTTTCTCTAGGGACTCCACAGGTGGTGCAGACATCCCTTCACCTTGTGAGATGAAAGACTAGACTGTATTCAAGCCACTGCAAGGAAACCCGGCCTCCTTTCGAGTCAGGGCTTCTCGGTGTATATGCCCATTGAGGCAGCAATCTCAGGGTCCCTCCCTCATACCTATTGCTGAGAGAAGCCTCCTCTTGAGGGGCTTGTGGAAAGGTGGCCTACGTCTTGAGTCTAAGCCAGGGAATCAGCTCTCATCTCGAGGCAATTTGGGGTACACGGAGCAGTCCTCGAGTTGCTCTGCTGAACTTGGTACTCCTCTAGACTTGGCCCGTTGTTCTCGGGGAACCTCTGGAGTTGCCTAAAGGGAGTCAAGCCTCAGGTCGTTTTTGATGGGGAACGGGGGGGATGGCTCTGGAGTCAATGCAGGGGAAGCGGGCCTCATCTCGAGTTGATTTGGGGCCCATGGAGCTCCTTCGCGATGCTGGTGTGACCTCAGGGTCCCTCTCTACTTGTGACAGTGTTTTTGCGGACTGTCTCGACATCCATCAAGCAAGTCGAGGCTCCTGACATGTTTCAGGGGGCTCACGGAATTGCTCTGCATGCAGTGCAGGGGAATCGGGCCTCATCTCGCTTGGAGGGGGAAGTCTCATGGTTTTTCTCGAGTTGCGGCGGGGACCTGGGGTACATTCTCGACTTACGGCGGGGATGGCCCTTCAACCCTCGTGTTTGTTCAACGAAGTCAGGACTCCTGTCGAGTTACGAGGGACACCTCAGGAGTCTCTTCGAGGCTTGGCAGGGCAAAAGGGACGCTTCTCGAGGTGAGTCGGGAGACCCAGGGTCCCTTTCCAGTAGCCACAGGGATACTGGGATTCCTGTCAATGTTCAAGAGGAGTCAGGCTCCGTCAAATTTTGAAGCAGTGAGCTCTGCGTGCCTCTCGAGGTGTCAGAGGCATGTGAGGCATTCCGTCGAAAGGAGTCGGGGACCTAGGGCTTTCTCTAGGGACTCCACAGGTGGTGCAGACATCCCTTCACCTTGTGAGATGAAAGACTAGACTGTATTCAAGCCACTGCAAGGAAACCCGGCCTCCTTTCGAGTCAGGGCTTCTCGGTGTATATGCCCATTGAGGCAGCAATCTCAGGGTCCCTCCCTCATACCTATTGCTGAGAGAAGCCTCCTCTTGAGGGGCTTGTGGAAAGGTGGCCTACGTCTTGAGTCTAAGCCAGGGAATCAGCTCTCATCTCGAGGCAATTTGGGGTACACGGAGCAGTCCTCGAGTTGCTCTGCTGAACTTGGTACTCCTCTAGACTTGGCCCGTTGTTCTCGGGGGACCTCTGGAGTTGCCTAAAGGGAGTCAAGCCTCAGGTCGTGTTTGATGGGGAACGGGGGATGGCTCTGGAGTCAATGCAGGGGAAGCGGGCCTCATCTCGAGTTGATTTGGGGCCCATGGAGCTCCTTCGCGATGCTGGTGTGACCTCAGGGTCCCTCTCTACTTGTGACAGTGTTTTTGCGGACTGTCTCGACATCCATCAAGCAAGTCGAGGCTCCTGACATGTTTCAGGGGGCTCACGGAATTGCTCTGCATGCAGTGCAGGGGAATCGGGCCTCATCTCGCTTGGAGGGGGAAGTCTCATGGTTTTTCTCGAGTTGCGGCGGGGACCTGGGGTACATTCTCGACTTACGGCGGGGATGGCCCTTCAACCCTCGTGTTTGTTCAACGAAGTCAGGACTCCTGTCGAGTTACGAGGGACACCTCAGGAGTCTCTTCGAGGCTTGGCAGGGCAAAAGGGACGCTTCTCGAGGTGAGTCGGGAGACCCAGGGTCCCTTTCCAGTAGCCACAGGGATACTGGGATTCCTGTCAATGTTCAAGAGGAGTCAGGCTCCGTCAAATTTTGAAGCAGTGAGCTCTGCGTGCCTCTCGAGGTGTCAGAGGCATGTGAGGCATTCCGTCGAAAGGAGTCGGGGACCTAGGGCTTTCTCTAGGGACTCCACAGGTGGTGCAGACATCCCTTCACCTTGTGAGATGAAAGACTAGACTGTATTCAAGCCACTGCAAGGAAACCCGGCCTCCTTTCGAGTCAGGGCTTCTCGGTGTATATGCCCATTGAGGCAGCAATCTCAGGGTCCCTCCCTCATACCTATTGCTGAGAGAAGCCTCCTCTTGAGGGGCTTGTGGAAAGGTGGCCTACGTCTTGAGTCTAAGCCAGGGAATCAGCTCTCATCTCGAGGCAATTTGGGGTACACGGAGCAGTCCTCGAGTTGCTCTGCTGAACTTGGTACTCCTCTAGACTTGGCCCGTTGTTCTCGGGGAACCTCTGGAGTTGCCTAAAGGGAGTCAAGCCTCAGGTCGTGTTTGATGGGGAACGGGGGATGGCTCTGGAGTCAATGCAGGGGAAGCGGGCCTCATCTCGAGTTGATTTGGGGCCCATGGAGCTCCTTCGCGATGCTGGTGTGACCTCAGGGTCCCTCTCTACTTGTGACAGTGTTTTTGCGGACTGTCTCGACATCCATCAAGCAAGTCGAGGCTCCTGACATGTTTCAGGGGGCTCACGGAATTGCTCTGCATGCAGTGCAGGGGAATCGGGCCTCATCTCGCTTGGAGGGGGAAGTCTCATGGTTTTTCTCGAGTTGCGGCGGGGACCTGGGGTACATTCTCGACTTACGGCGGGGATGGCCCTTCAACCCTCGTGTTTGTTCAACGAAGTCAGGACTCCTGTCGAGTTACGAGGGACACCTCAGGAGTCTCTTCGAGGCTTGGCAGGGCAAAAAGACGCTTCTCGAGGTGAGTCGGGAGACCCAGGGTCCCTTTCCAGTAGCCACAGGGATACTGGGATTCCTGTCAATGTTCAAGAGGAGTCAGGCTCCGTCAAATTTTGAAGCAGTGAGCTCTGCGTGCCTCTCGAGGTGTCAGAGGCATGTGAGGCATTCCGTCGAAAGGAGTCGGGGACCTAGGGCTTTCTCTAGGGACTCCACAGGTGGTGCAGACATCCCTTCACCTTGTGAGATGAAAGACTAGACTGTATTCAAGCCACTGCAAGGAAACCCGGCCTCCTTTCGAGTCAGGGCTTCTCGGTGTATATGCCCATTGAGGCAGCAATCTCAGGGTCCCTCCCTCATACCTATTGCTGAGAGAAGCCTCCTCTTGAGGGGCTTGTGGAAAGGTGGCCTACGTCTTGAGTCTAAGCCAGGGAATCAGCTCTCATCTCGAGGCAATTTGGGGTACACGGAGCAGTCCTCGAGTTGCTCTGCTGAACTTGGTACTCCTCTAGACTTGGCCCGTTGTTCTCGGGGAACCTCTGGAGTTGCCTAAAGGGAGTCAAGCCTCAGGTCGTGTTTGATGGGGAACGGGGGATGGCTCTGGAGTCAATGCAGGGGAAGCGGGCCTCATCTCGAGTTGATTTGGGGCCCATGGAGCTCCTTCGCGATGCTGGTGTGACCTCAGGGTCCCTCTCTACTTGTGACAGTGTTTTTGCGGACTGTCTCGACATCCATCAAGCAAGTCGAGGCTCCTGACATGTTTCAGGGGGCTCACGGAATTGCTCTGCATGCAGTGCAGGGGAATCGGGCCTCATCTCGCTTGGAGGGGGAAGTCATCATTTTTTTTTCTCGAGTTGCGGCGGGGACCTGGGGTACATTCTCGACTTACGGCGGGGATGGCCCTTCAACCCTCGTGTTTGTTCAACGAAGTCAGGACTCCTGTCGAGTTACGAGGGACACACCTCAGGAGTCTCTTCGAGGCTTGGCAGGGCAAAAGGGACGCTTCTCGAGGTGAGTCGGGAGACCCAGGGTCCCTTTCCAGTAGCCACAGGGATACTGGGATTCCTGTCAATGTTCAAGAGGAGTCAGGCTCCGTCAAATTTTGAAGCAGTGAGCTCTGCGTGCCTCTCGAGGTGTCAGAGGCATGTGAGGCATTCCGTCGAAAGGAGTCGGGGACCTAGGGCTTTCTCTAGGGACTCCACAGGTGGTGCATGCAGACATCCCTTCACCTTGTGAGATGAAAGACTAGACTGTATTCAAGCCACTGCAAGGAAACCCGGCCTCCTTTCGTCAGGGCTTCTCGGTGTATATGCCCATTGAGGCAGCAATCTCAGGGTCCCTCCCTCATACCTATTGCTGAGAGAAGCCTCCTCTTGAGGGGCTTGTGGAAAGGTGGCCTACGTCTTGAGTCTAAGCCAGGGAATCAGCTCTCATCTCGAGGCAATTTGGGGTACACGGAGCAGTCCTCGAGTTGCTCTGCTGAACTTGGTACTCCTCTAGACTTGGCCCGTTGTTCTCTCGGGGAACCTCTGGAGTTGCCTAAAGGGAGTCAAGCCTCAGGTCGTGTTTGATGGGGAACGGGGGATGGCTCTGGAGTCAATGCAGGGGAAGCGGGCCTCATCTCGAGTTGATTTGGGGCCCATGGAGCTCCTTCGCGATGCTGGTGTGACCTCAGGGTCCCTCTCTACTTGTGACAGTGTTTTTGCGGACTGTCTCGACATCCATCAAGCAAGTCGAGGCTCCTGACATGTTTCAGGGGCTCACGGAATTGCTCTGCATGCAGTGCAGGGGAATCGGGCCTCATCTCGCTTGGAGGGGGAAGTCTCATGGTTTTTCTCGAGTTGCGGCGGGGACCTGGGGTACATTCTCGACTTACGGCGGGGATGGCCCTTCAACCCTCGTGTTTGTTCAACGAAGTCAGGACTCCTGTCGAGTTACGAGGGACACCTCAGGAGTCTCTTCGAGGCTTGGCAGGGCAAAAGGGACGCTTCTCGAGGTGAGTCGGGAGACCCAGGGTCCCTTTCCAAGCCACAGGGATACTGGGATTCCTGTCAATGTTCAAGAGGAGTCAGGCTCCGTCAAATTTTGAAGCAGTGAGCTCTGCGTGCCTCTCGAGAGGTGTCAGAGGCATGTGAGGCATTCCGTCGAAAGGAGTCGGGGACCTAGGGCTTTCTCTAGGGACTCCACAGGTGGTGCAGACATCCCTTCACCTTGTGAGATGAAAGACTAGACTGTATTCAAGCCACTGCAAGGAAACCCGGCCTCCTTTCGAGTCAGGGCTTCTCGGTGTATATGCCCATTGAGGCAGCAATCTCAGGGTCCCTCCCTCATACCTATTGCTGAGAGAAGCCTCCTCTTGAGGGGCTTGTGGAAAGGTGGCCTACGTCTTGAGTCTAAGCCAGGGAATCAGCTCTCATCTCGAGGCAATTTGGGGTACACGGAGCAGTCCTCGAGTTGCTCTGCTGAACTTGGTACTCCTCTAGACTTGGCCCGTTGTTCTCGGGAAACTCTGGAGTTGCCTAAAAAGGGAGTCAAGCCTCAGGTCGTGTTTGATGGGGAACGGGGGATGGCTGGAGTCAATGCAGGGGAAGCGGGCCTCATCTCGAGTTGATTTGGGGCCCATGGAGCTCCTTCGCGATGCTGGTGTGACCTCAGGGTCCCTCTCTACTTGTGACAGTGTTTTTGCGGACTGTCTCGACATCCATCAAGCAAGTCGAGGCTCCTGACATGTTTCAGGGGGCTCACGGAATTGCTCTGCATGCAGTGCAGGGGAATCGGGCCTCATCTCGCTTGGAGGGGGAAGTCTCATGGTTTTTCTCGAGTTGCGGCGGGGGGACCTGGGGTACATTCTCGACTTACGGCGGGGATGGCCCTTCAACCCTCGTGTTGTTCAACGAACGAAGTCAGGACTCCTGTCGAGTTACGAGGGACACCTCAGGAGTCTCTTCGAGGCTTGGCAGGGCAAAAGGACGCTTCTCGAGGTGAGTCGGGAGACCCAGGGTCCCTTTCCAGTAGCCACAGGGATACTGGGATTGTCAATGTTCAAGAGGAGTCAGGCTCCGTCAAATTTTGAAGCAGTGAGCTCTGCGTGCCTCTCGAGGTGTCAGAGGCATGTGAGGCATTCCGTCGAAAGGAGTCGGGGACCTAGGGCTTTCTCTAGGGACTCCACAGGTGGTGCAGACATCCCTTCACTTGTGAGATGAAAGACTAGACTGTATTCAAGCCACTGCAAGGAAACCCGGCCTCCTTTCGAGTCAGGGCTTCTCGGTGTATATATACCATTGAGGCAGCAATCTCAGGGTCCCTCCCTCATACCTATTGCTGAGAGAAGCCTCCTCTTGAGGGGCTTGTGGAAAGTTGGCCTACGTCTTGAGTCTAAGCCAGGGAATCAGCTCTCATCTCGAGGCAATTTGGGGTACACGGAGCATTCCTCGAGTTGCTCTGCTGAACTTGGTACTCCTCTAGACTTGGCCCGTTGTTCTCGGGGAACCTCTGGAGTTGCCTAAAGGGAGTCAAGCCTCAGGTCGTGTTTGATGGATGGGAACGGGGGATGGCTCTGGAGTCAATGCAGGGAAGCGGGCCTCATCTCGAGTTGATTTGGGGCCCATGGAGCTCCTTCGCGATGCTGTGTGACCTCAGGTTCCTTCTCTACTGTGTGACACAGTGTTTTGCGGACTGTCTCTACATCATCAAGCAAGTCGAGGCTCCTGACATGTTTCAGGGGGCTCACGGAATTGCTCTGCATGCAGTGCAGGGGAATCGGGCCTCATCTCGCTTGGAGGGGGAAGTCTCATGGTTTTTCTCGAGTTGCGGCGGGGACCTGGGGTACATTCTCGACTTACGGCGGGGATGGCCCTTCAACCCTCGTGTTTGTTCAACGAAGTCAGGACTCCTGTCGAGTTACGAGGGACACCACAGGAGTCTCTTCGAGGCTTGGCAGGGCAAAAGGGACGCTTCTCGAGTGAGTCGGGAGACCCAGGGTCCCTTTCCAGTAGCCACAGGATACTGGGATTCCTGTCAATGTTCAAGAGGAGTCAGGCTCCGTCACCTTTTGAAGCAGTGAGCTCTGCGTGCCTCTCGAGGTGTCAGAGGCATGTGAGGCATTCCGTCGAAAGGAGTCGGGGACCTAGGGCTTTCTCTAGGGACTCCACAGGTGGTGCAGACATCCCTTCACCTTGTGAGATGAAAGACTAGACTGTATTCAAGCCACTGCAAGGAAACCCGGCCTCCTTTCGAGTCAGGGCTTCTCGGTGTATATGCCCATTGAGGCAGCAAACTCAGGGTCCCTCCCTCATACCTATTGCTGAGAGAAGCCTCCTCTTGAGGGGCTTGTGGAAAGTTGGCCTACGTCTTGAGTCTAAGCCAGGGAATCAGCTCTCATCTCGAGGCAATTTGGGGTACACGGAGCATTCCTCGAGTTGCTCTGCTGAACTTGGTACTCCTCTAGACTTGGCCCGTTGTTCTCGGGGAACCTCTGGAGTTGCCTAAAGGGAGTCAAGCCACAGGTCGTGTTTGATGGGGAAAGGGGGATGGCTCTGGAGTCAATGCAGGGGAAGCGGGCCTCATCTCGAGTTGATTTGGGGCCCATGGGGCTCCTTCGCGATGCTGGTGTGACCTCAAGGTCCCTCTCTACTTGTGACAGTGTTTTTGACGACTGTCTCTACATCCATCAAGCAAGTCGAGGCTCCTGACATGTTTCAGGGGGCTCACGGAATTGCTCTGCATGCAGTGCAGGGGAATCGGGCCTCATCTCGCTTGGAGGGGGAAGTCTCATGGTTTTTCTCGAGTTGCGGCGGGGACCTGGGGTACATTCTCGACTTACGGCGGGGATGGCCCTTCAACACTCGTTTGTTCAACGAAGTCAGGACTCCTGTCGAGTTACGGGGGACACCTCAGGAGTCTCTTCGAGGCTTGGCAGGGCAAAAGGGACGCTTCTCGAGGTGAGTCGGGAGACCCAGGGACCCTTTCCAGTAGCCACAGGGATACTGGGATTCCAGTCAATGTTCAAGAGGAGTCAGGCTCCGTCACCTTTTGAAGCAGTGAGCTCTGCGTGCCTCTCGGAGATGTCAGAGGCATGTGAGGCATTTCGTCGAAAGGATTCGGGGACCTAGGGCTTTCTCTAGGGACTCCACAGGGGTTCAGACATCCCTTCACTTTGTGAGATGAAAGACTGAGACTGTATTCAAGCCACTGCAAGGAAACCGGCCTCCTTTTGAGTCAGGGCTTCTCGGTGTATATGCCCATTGAGGCAGCAAACTCAGGGTCCCTCCCTCATACCTATTGCTGAGAGAAGCCTCCTCTTGAGGGGCTTGTGGAAAGTTGGCCTACGTCTTGAGTCTAAGCCAGGGAATCAGCTCTCATCTCGAGGCAATTTGGGGTACACGGAGCATTCCTCGAGTTGCTCTGCTGAACTTGGTATTACTCTAGACTTGGCCCGTTGTTCTCGGGGAACCTCTGGAGTTGCCTAAAGGGAGTCAAGCCACAGGTCGTGTTTGATGGGAACGGGGGATGGCTCTGGAGTCAATGCAGGGGAATCGGGCCTCATCTCGAGTTGATTTGGGGTACATGGGCTCCTTCGCGATGCTGGTGTGACCTCAGGGTCCCTCTCTAATTGTGACAGTGTTTTTGCGGATTGTCTCGAGATCCATCAAGCAAGTCGAGGCTCCTGACATGTTTCATGGGGCTCACGGAATTGCTCTGCATGCAGTG
The DNA here is from genome assembly GCA_020976825.1 of Odocoileus hemionus. Taxonomy (NCBI): domain Eukaryota; kingdom Metazoa; phylum Chordata; class Mammalia; order Artiodactyla; family Cervidae; genus Odocoileus; species Odocoileus hemionus. Next base: position 149,326 of record JAJLRB010001519.1, on the reverse strand, counting down.
CAGGGGAATCGGGCCTCATCTCGCTTGGAGGGGAAGTCTCATGGTTTTTTTCTCGAGTTGCGGTGGGGACCTGGGGTACATTCTCGAGTTACGGCGGGGATGGCCCTTCAACACTCGAGTTTGTTCAGCGACGTCAGGATTCCTGTCGAGTTACGAGGGACACCTCAGGAATCTCTTCGAGGCTTGGCAGGGCAAAAGGGACGCTTCTTGAGGTGAGGCTGGAGACCCAGGGTCCCTTTCAGTAGCCACAGGGATACTGGGATTCCTGTCAATGTTCAAGAGGAGTCAGGCATCGTCAAATTTTGAAGCAGTGAGCTCTGCGTGCCTTTCGAGTTGTCAGAGGCATGTGAGGCATTCTGTCGAAAGGAGTCGGGGAACTAGGGCTTTCTAGGGACTCCACAGGGGTCAGACATCCCTTCACCTTGTGAGATGAAAGATCTAGACTGTATTCAAGCCACTGCAAGGAAACCCGGCCTCCTTTCGAGTCAGGGCTTCTCGGTGTATATGCCACTTGAGGCAGCAAACTCAGGGTCCCTCCCTCATACCTATTGCTGAGAGAAGCCTCCTCTTGGGGGCTTGTGGAAAGTTGGCATACGTCTTGAGTCTAAGCCAGGGAATCAGCTCTCATCTCGAGGCAATTTGGGGTACACGGAGCATTCCTCGAGTTGCTCTGCTGAACTTGGTATTCCTCTAGACTTGGCACGTTGTTTTCGGGGCAACTCTGGAGTTGCCTAAAGGAAGTCAAGCCACAGGTCGTGTTTGATGGGGACGGGGGATGGCTCTGGAGTCAATGCAGGGAAATCGGGGCCTCATCTCGAGTTGATTTGGGGTACATGGGGCTCCTTCGCGATGCTGGTGTGACCTCAGGTCCCTCTCTACTTGTGACAGTGTTTTTGCGGATTGACTCGAGATCCATCAAGCAAGTCGAGGCTCCTGACATGTTTCAGGGGATCACGGAATTGCTCTGCATGCAGTGCAGGGGAATCGGGCCTCATCTCGCTTGAAGGGGGAAGTCTCATGGTTTTTCTCGAGTTGCGGCGGGGGGACCTGGGGTACATTCTCGAGTTACGGCGGGGATGGCCCTTCAACACTCGTGTTTGTTCAACGAAGTCAGGACTCCTGTCGAGTTACGAGGGACACCTCAGGAATCTCTTCGAGGCTTGGCAGGGCAAAAGGGACGCTTCTCGAGGTGAGGCTCGGGAGACCCAGGGGCCCTTTCCAAAAGCCACAGGGAACTGGGATTCCTGTCAATGTTCAAGAGGAGTCAGGCATCCGTCCTTTTGAAGCAGTGAGCTCTGCGTGCCTCTCGATGTCAGAGGCATGTGAGGCATTCCGTCGAAAAGGAGTCGGGAACCTAGGGCTTTCTCTAGGGATTCCACAGGGGATTCAGACATCCCTTCACCTTGTGAGATGAAAGGTGAGCCTGTATTCAAGCCACTGCAAGGAAACCCGGCCTCCTTTCGAGTCAGGGCTTCTCGGTGTATATAACCATTGAGGCAGCAAATTCAGGGTCCCTCCCTCATACCTATTGCTGAGAGAAGCCTCCTCTTGAGGGGCTTGTGGAAAGTTGGCATACGTCTTGAGTCTAACCCAGGGAATCAGCTCTCATCTCGAGGCAATTTGGGGTTCACGGAGCATTCCTCGAGTTGCTCTGCTGAACTTGGTACTCCTCTAGACTTGGCACGTTGTTCTCGGGAAAACATCTGGAGTTGCCTAAAGGGAGTCAAGCCACTGGTCGTGTTTGATGGGGAACGGGGATTGCTCTGGAGTCAATGCAGGGGAAATCGGGCCTCATCTCGAGTTTATTTGGGTTACATGGCACTCCTTCGCGATGCTGGTGTGACCTCAGGGTCCCACTCTACTTGTGACAGTGTTCTTGCGGACTGTCTCGAGATCCATCAAGCAAGTCGAGGCTCCTGACAAGTTTCATGGTGATCACGGATTGCTCTGCATGCAGTGCAGGGGAATCGGGCCTCATCTCGCTTGGAGGGGGAAGTCTCATGGTTTTTCTCGAGTTGCGGCGGGGACCTGGGGTATATTCTCGAGTTACGGCGGGGATGGCCCTTCAACACTCGTCTTTGTTCATCGAAGTCAGGACTCCTGTCGAGTTATGCGGGGACACCTCAGGAATCTCTTCGAGGCTTGGCAGGGCAAAAGGGACACTTCTCGGAGGTGAGGCGGGAGACCAGGGCCCCTTTCCAGTAGCCACAGGGATACTGGGATTCCTGACAATGTTCATGAGGAGTCAGGCACCGTCACCTCTTGAAGCAGTGAGCTCTGCGTGCCTCTCGAGTTGTCAGAGGCATGTGAGGCATTCCGTCGAAAGGAGTCGGGGACATAGTTTTTCTATAGGGACTCCACAGGGGATTCAGACATCCCTTCCTCTTTTGTGATGAAAGATGAGCCTGTAATCAAGCCACTGCAAGGAAACCCAGCCTCCTTTCAAGTCAGGGCTTCTCTGTGTATATAACATTGAGGCAACAAACTCAGGGTCTCTCCCTCATAACTATTCGTGAGAGAAGCCTCCTCTTGAGGGCTGGTGGAAAGGTTGGCATACGTCTTAAGTCTAAAACCATTGAATCAGCTCTCATCTCGAGGCAATTTGGGGTACAAGGAGCATTCCTCGAGTTGCTCTCCTGAACTTGGTACTCCTCTAGACTTGGCACGTTGTTCTCGGGGAACGTCTGGAGTTGCCTAAAGATAGTCAAGCCACTGGTGTTTGATGGGGAACGGGGGATGGCTCTGGAGTCAATGCAGGGAAATCGGGCTTCATCTCGAGTTGATTTGGGGTACTTCCAGATCCTTCACGATTCTGTTGTGACCTCAGGTTCCTTCTCTACATGTGACAGTGTTCTGCGGATTGTCTCTAGATACATCAAGCAAGTCGAGGCTCCTGACATGTTTCATGGGGATCACGGAATTGCTCTGCAAGCAGTGCAGGGGAACAGGTCTCATCTCGCTTGGAGGGGGAAGTCTCATGGTTTTTTCTCGAGTTGCAGTGGGGATGAGGGGTATATTCTCGAGTTACCGCGGGGATGGCCCTTCAACACTCTTGTTTGTTCAGCGACGTCAGGACTCCTGTCGAGTTACGAGGGATACCAGAGGAATCTCTTCGAAGCATTTCAGGGCAAATGGGATGCTTCTCGAAGTGAGGCGGGAGACTCAGGGCCCTTTCCAGTAGCCACAGAGATACTGGGATTCCTGTCAATATTCACTAGGAGTCAGGCCTCGTCACCTTTTGAAGCAGTGAGCTCTGCGTGCCTCTCGAGGTGTCAGAGGCATGTGAGGCATTCCGTCGAAAGGAGTCGGGGACCTAGGGCTTTCTCTAGGGACTCCACAGGGGATTCAGACATCCCTTCACCTTGTGAGATGAAAGGTGAGCCTGTATTCAAGCCACTGCAAGGAAACCCGGCCTCTTTTCGAGTCAGGGCTTCTCGGTGTATATACAAATTGGGGCAGCAAACTCAGGGTCCCTCCCTCATACCTATTGCTGAGAGAAGCCTCCTCTTGAGGGGCTTGTGGAAAGTTGGCATACGTCTTGAATCTAAGCCAGGGAATCAGCTCTCATTCTCGAGGCAATTTCTGGTATACGGAGCATTCCTCGAGTTGCTCTGCTGAACTTGGTATTCCTCTAGACTTGGCACGTTGTTCTCGGGGAACTCTGGAGTTGCCTAAAGATAGTCAAGCCACTGGTCGCGTATGAAGGGGAAAGGGGGATGGCTCTGGAGTCAATGCAGGGGAAGCGGGCCTCATCTCGAGTTGATTTGGGGTACATGGGGCTCCTTCGCGATGCTGATGTGACCTCAGGTCCTCTCTACTTGTGACAGTGATCTTGCAGATTGTCTCTAATACATCAAGCAAGTCGAGGCTCCTGACATGTTTCATGGGGACCAAGGAATTACTCTGCAAGCAGTGCAGGGGAATCGGGCCTCATCTCGCTTGGAGGGGGAAGTTTCATGGTTTTTCTCGAATTGCGGCGGGGATCAGGGTTATATTCTCGAGTTACGGCGGGGATGGCCCTTCAACACTGCTGTTTGTTCAGCGACGTCAGGACTCCAGTCGAGTTACGGGGGACACCTCAGGAATCTCTTCGAGGCTTGGAAAGGCAAAAGGGACGCTTCTCGAGGTGAGGCGGGAGACACAGGGACCCTTTCAAATAGCCACAGGGATCTGGGATTTCAGTCAATGTTCAAGAGGAGTCAGGCATCGTCACCTTTTGAAGCAGTGAGCTATGCGTGCTCTCTCGATGTCACAGGCATGTGAGGCATTTCGTCGAAAGGATTCGGGGAACCAGGGCTTTCTCTAGGGATTCCACAGGGGATTCAGACATCCCTTCACTTTGTGAGATGAAAGGTGAGCCTGTATTCAAGCCACTGAAAGGAAACTCGGCCTCCTTTTGAGTCAGGGCTTCTCGGTGTATATGCCACTTGAGGCACAAACTCAGGGTCCCTCACTCATAACTATTGCTGAGAGAAGCCTCCTCTTGAGGGGCTTGTGGAAAGTTGGCATACGTCTTGAGTCTAACCAGGGAATCAGCTCTCATCTCGAGGGAATTTGGGGTACACGGAGCATTCCTCGAGTTGCTCTGCTGAACTTGATATTACTCTAGACTTGGCACGTTGTTCTCGGGGAACTCTCTGGAGTTGCCTAAAGAAAGTCAAGCCACTCGTCGTGTTTGATGGGGAACGGGGGAAGGCTCTGGAGTCAATGCAGGGAAATCGGGCCTCATCTCGAGTTGATTTGGGGTACATGGGGCTCCTTCATCGATGCTGGTGTGACCTCAGGGTCCCACTCTACTTGTGACAGTGTTCTTGCGGATTGTCTCGAGATCCATCAAGCAAGTCGAGGCTCCTGACATGTTTCATGGGGCTCACGGAATTGCTCTGCATGCAGTGCAGGGGGGAATCGGGCCTCATCTCGCTTGGAGGGGGAAGTCTCATGGTTTTTCTCGAATTGCGGTGGGTCCCGGGGTATATTCTCGAGTTACGGCGGGGATGGCCCTTCAACACTCGAGTTTGTTCAGCGACGTCAGGACTCCTGTCGAGTTACGAGGGACACCTCAGGAATCTCTTCGAGGCTTGGCAGGGCAAAAGGGACACTTCTCGAGGTGAGGCGGGAGACCAGGGCCCCTTTCCAGTAGCCACAGGGATACTGGGATTCCTGACAATGTTCATGAGGAGTCAGGCACGTCACCTTTTGAAGCAGTGAGCTCTGCGTGCCTCTCGAGTTGTCAGAGGCATGTGAGGCATTCCGTCGAAAGGAGTCGGGGACCTAGGTTTCTCTAGGGACTCCACAGGGGATTCAGACATCCCTTCACTTTGTGAGATGAAAGATGAGCCTGTATTCAAGCCACTGCAAGGAAACCCAGCCTCCTTTCAAGTCAGGGCTTCTCGGTGTATATATGCATATTGAGGCAACAAACTCAGGGTCCCTCCCTCATAACTATTGCTGAGAGAAGCCTCCTCTTGAGGGGCTTGTGGAAAGTTGGCATACGTCTTAAGTCTAAGCCAGGGAATCAGCTCTCATCTCGAGGCAATTTGGGGTACACGGAGCATTCCTCGAGTTGCTCTGCTGAACTTGGTATTCCTCTAGACTTGGCACGTTGTTCTCGGGGAACGTCTGGAGTTGCCTAAAGATAGTCAAGCCACTGGTCGTGTATGATGGGGAAAGGGGGATGGCTCTGGAGTCAATGCAGGGGAAACGGGCCTCATCTCGAGTTGATTTGGGGTACATGGGGCTCCTTCGCGATGCTGATGTGACCTCAGGGTCCCTCTCTACTTGTGACAGTGTTCTTGCAGATTGTCTCTAGATACATCAAGCAAGTCGAGGCTCCTGACATGTTTCATGGGGTCAAGGAATTGCTCTGCAAGCAGTGCAGGGGAATCGGGCCTCATCTCGCTTGGAGGGGAAGTCTCATGGTTTTTCTCGAGTTGCGCGGGGGACCTGGGTTATATTCTCGAGTTACGGCGGGGATGGCCCTTCAAAACACTGCTGTTTTTTCAGCGACGTCAGGACTCCTGTCGAGTTACGGGGGACACCTCAGGAATCTCTTCGAGGCTTGGCAGGGCAAAAGGGACGCTTCTCGAGGTGAGGCGGGAGACACAGGGTCCCTTTCAAATAGCCACAGGGATCTGGGATTCAGTCAATGTTCAAGAGGAGTCAGGCATCGTCACCTTTTGAAGCAGTGAGCTCTGCGTGCCTCTCGAGATGTCAGAGGCATGTGAGGCATTTCCGTCGAAAGGATTCGGGGAACCAGGGCTTTCTCTAGGGATTCCACAGGGGATTCAGACATCCCTTCACTTTTGTGAGATGAAAGGTGAGCCTGTATTCAAGCCACTGCAAGGAAACTCGGCCTCCTTTTGAGTCAGGGCTTCTCGGTGTATATGCCACTTGAGGCACAAACTCAGGGTCCCTCACCTCATAACTATTGCTGAGAGAAGCCTCCTCTTGAGGGGCTTGTGGAAAGTTGGCATACGTCTTGAGTCTAACCCAGGGAATCAGCTCTCATCTCGAGGCAATTTGGGGTACACGGAGCATTCCTCGAGTTGCTCTGCTGAACTTGGTATTACTCTGACTTGGCACGTTGTTCTCGGGGAACTCTGGAGTTGCCTAAAGAAAGTCAAGCCACTGGTCGTGTTTGATGGGAACGGGGGATGGCTCTGGAGTCAATGCAGGGGAATCGGGCCTCATCTCGAATTGATTTGGGGTACATGGGGCTCCTTCGCCATGCTGGTGTGACCTCAGGGTCCCTCTCTACTTGTGACAGTGTTCTTGCGGATTGTCTCGAGATCCATCAAGCAAGTCGAGGCTCCTGTCATGTTTCATGGGGCTCACGGAATTGCTCTGCATGCAGTGCAGGGGAATCGGGCCTCATCTCGCTTGGAGGGGAAGTCTCATGGTTTTTCTCGAATTGCGTGGGTCCTGGGGTATATTCTCGAGTTACGGCGGGGATGGCCCTTCAACACTCGAGTTTGTTCAGCGACGTCAGGATTCCTGTCGAGTTATGAGGGACACCTCAGGAATCTCTTCGAGGCTTGGCAGGGCAAAAGGGACGCTTCTTGAGGTGAGGCTGGAGACCCAGGGTCCCATTGCAGTAGCCACAGGGATACTGGGATTCCTGTCAATGTTCAAGAGGAGTCAGGCATCGTCACCTTTTGAAGCAGTGAGCTCTGCGTGCCTTTCGAGTTGTCAGAGGCATGTGAGGCATTCTGTCGAAAGGAGTCGGGGACCTAGGGCTTTCTCTAGGGACTCCACAGGGGAATCAGACATTCCCTTCACCTTGTGAGATGAAAGATCAGCCTGTATTCAAGCCACTGCAAGGAAACCCGGCCTCCTTTCGAGAGTCAGGCTTCTCGGTGTATATGCCACTTGAGGCAGCAAACTCAGGGTCCCTCCCTCATACCTATTGCTGAGAGAAGCCTCCTCTTTTGGGTGCTTGTGGAAAGTTGGCATACGTCTTGAGTCTAAGCCAGGGAATCAGCTCTCATCTCGAGGCAATTTGGGGTACACGGAGCATTCCTCGAGTTGCTCTGCTGAACTTGGTATTCCTCTAGACTTGGCACGTTGTTCTCGGGGGAACTCTCTGGAGTTGCCTAAAGGAAGTCAAGCCACAGGTCGTGTTTGATGGGAACGGGGGATGGCTCTGGAGTCAATGCATGGGAATCGGGCCTCATCTCGAGTTGATTTGGGGTACATGGCGCTCCTTCGCGATGCTGGTGTGACCTCAGTGTCCCTCTCTACTTGTGACAGTGTTCTTGCGGATTGACTCGAGATCCATCAAGCAAGTCGAGTTTTCTGACATGTGCCATGGGGATCACGGAATTGCTCTGCATGCAGTGCAGGGGGGGATCGGGCCTCATCTCGCTTGAAGGGGGAAGTCTCATGGTTTTTCTCGAGTTCCGGCGGGGACCGGGGGTACATTCTCGAGTTACGGCGGGGAAGGCCTTCAACACTCGTGTTTGTTCAACGACGTCAGGACTCCTGTCGAGTTACGGTGGACACCTCAGGAATCTCTTCGAGGCTTGGCAGGGCAAATGGGATGCTTCTCGAGGTGAGGCTCGAGACCCAGGGGCCCTTTCCAAAAGCCACAGGGAACCTGGGATTCCTGTCAATGTTCAAGAGGAGTCACGCATATTTACCTTTTGAAGCAGTGAGCTCTGCGTGCCTCTCCAGATGTCAGAGTCATGTGAGGCATTCCGTCGAAATGAGTCGGGAACCTAGGGCTTTCTCTAGGGATTCCACAGGGGATTCAGACATCCCTGCACGTTGTGAGATGAAAGGTGAGCCTGTATTCAGCCACTGCAAGGAAACCCGGCCTCCTTTCGAGTCAGGGCTTCTCGTGTATATGCCAATTGAGGCAACAAATTCAGGGTCCCTCCCTCATACCTATTGCTGAGAGAAGCCTCCTCTTGAGGGGCTTGTGGAAAGTTGGCATACGTCTTGAGTCTAACCCAGGGAATCAGCTCTCATCTCGAGGCAATTTGTGGTTCACGGAGCATTCCTCGAGTTGCCCTGCTGAACTTCGTATTCCTCTAGACTTGGCACGTTGTTCTCGGGAAACATATGGAGTTGCCTAAAGGGAGTCAAGCCACTGGTCGTGTTTGATGGGGAACAGGGGATTGCTCTGGAGTCAATGCAGGGGAATCGGGCCTCATCTCGAGTTTATTTGGGGTTACATGGGGCTCCTTCGCGATGCTGGTGTGACCTCAGGGTCCCTCTCTACTTGTGACAGTGTTCTTGCGGACTGTCTCGAGATCCATCAAGCAAGTCGAGGCTCCTTATAATGTTTCATGGTGATCACGGTATTGCTCTGCATGCAGTGCAGGGGAATCGGGCCTCATCTCGCTTGGGGGGGAAGTCTCATGGTTTTTCTCGAGTTGCGGTGGGGACCTGGGGTATATTCTCGAGTTACGATGGGGATGGCCCTTCAACACTCGAGTTTGTTCAGCGACGTCAGGATTCCTGTCGAGTTATGAGGGACACCTCAGGAATCTCTTCGAGGCTTGGCAGTCCAAAAGGGACACTTCTGGAGGTGAGGCGGGAGACCAGGGCCCCTTTCCAGTAGCCACAGGGATACTGGGATTCCTGACAATGTTCATGAGGAGTCAGGCACCGTCACCTCTGGAAGCAGTGAGCTCTGCGTCCCTCTCGAGTTGTCAGAGGCATGTGAGGCATTCCGTCGAAAGGAGTCGGGGACATAGTTGTTTCTATAGGGACTCCACAGGGGATTCAGACATCCCTTCCTCTTGTGAGATGAAAGATGAGCCTGTAATCAAGCCACTGCAAGGAATCCCAGCCTCCTTTCAAGTCAGGGCTTCTCTGTGTATATAACATATGAGGCAACAAACTCAGGCTCTCTCCCTCATAACTATTCGTGAGAGAAGCCTCCTCTTGAAGGGCTGGTGGAAGGTTGGCATACGTCTTAAGTCTAAACCATTGAATCAGCTCTCATCTCGAGGCAATTTGGGGTACAAGGAGCATTCCTCGAGTTGCTCTCCTGAACTTGGTGTTCCTCTAGACTTGGCACGTTGTTCTCGGGGAACGTCTGGAGTTGCCTAAAGATAGTCAAGCCACTGGTCGCGTATGATGGCTCTGGAGTCAATGCAGGGAAATCGGGCTTCATCTCGAGTTGATTTGGGGTACTTCCGGATCCTTCACGATTCTGTTGTGACCTCAGGTTCCTTCTCTACATGTGACAGTGTTCTTGTTGATTGTCTCTAGATACATCAAGCAAGTCGAGGCTCCTGACATGTTTCATGGGGATCACGGAATTGCTCTGCAAGCAGATCAGGGGAACAGGTCTCATCTCGCTTGGAGGGGAAGTCTCATGGTTTTTCTCGAGTTGCAGCAGTGGGATGAGGTGTATATTCTCGAGTTACCGCGGGGATGGCCCTTCAACACTCTTGTTTGTTCAGCGACGTCAGGACTCCTGTCGAGTTACGAGGGATACCAGGAATCTCTTCGAAGCATTTCAGGGCAAATGGGATGCTTCTCGAAGTGAGGCGGGAGACTCAGTGGCCCTTTTCAGTAGCCACAGAGATACTGGGATTCCTGTCAATATTCACTAGGAGTCAGGCCTCGTCACCTTTTGAAACAGTGAGCTCTGCGTGCCTCTCGAGGTGTCAGAGGCATGTGAGGCATTCTGTCGAAAGGAGTCGGGGACCTAGGGCTTTCTCTAGGGACTCCACAAGGGATTCAGAAATCCCTTCACCTTGTGAGATGAAAGGTGAGCCTGTATTCAAGCCACTGCAAGGAAACCCGGCCTCTTTCCGAGTCAGGGCTTCTCGGTGTATATACAAATTGGGGCAGCAAACTCAGGGTCCCTCCCTCATTCCTATTGCTGAGAGAAGCCTCCTGTTGAGGGGCTTGTGGAAAGTTGGCATACGTCTTGAATCTAAGCCAGGGAATCAGCTCTATTCTCGAGGCAATTTCTGGTATACGGAGCATTCCTCGAGTTGCTCTGCTGAAATTGGTATTCCTCTAGACTTGGCACGTTGTTCTCGGGGAACTTCTGGAGTTGCCTAAAGATAGTCAAGCCACTGGTCGCGTATGAAGGGGAAAGGGGGATGGCTCTGGAGTCAATGCAGGGGAAGCGGGCCTCATCTCGAGTTGATTTGGGGTACATGGGGCTCCTTCGCGATGCTGATGTGACCTCAGAGTTGCTCGCTACTTGTGACAGTGATCTTGCAGATTGTCTCTAGATACATCAAGCAAGTCGAGGCTCCTGACATGTTTCATGGTTACAAGGAATTACTCTGCAAGCAGTGCAGGGAATCGGGCCTCATCTCGCTTGGAGGGGGAATTTTCATGGTTTTTCTCGAATTGCGGCGGGGATCAGGGTTATATTCTCGAGTTACGGCGGGGATGGCCTTCAACACTGCTGTTTGTTCAGCGACGTCAGGACTCCAGTCGAGTTACGGGGGACACCTCAGGAATCTCTTCGAGGCTTGGCAGGCAAAAGGGACGCTTCTCGAGGTGAGGCGGGAGACACAGGGACCCTTTCAAATAGCCACAGGGATCCTGGGATTTCAGTCAATGTTCAAGAGAAGAGTCAGGCATCGTTACCTTTTGAAGCAGTGAGCTATGCGTAGCTCTCTAGATGTCACAGGCATGTGAGGCATTTCGTCGAAAAGGATTCGGGGAACCATGGCTTTCTCTAGGGATTCCACAGGGGATTCAGACATCCCTTCACTTTGTGAGATGAAAGGTGAGCCTGTATTCAAGCCAGTGCAAGGAAACTCGGCCTCCTTTTGAGTCAGGGCTTCTCGGTGTATATGCCACTTGAGGCCACAAACTCAGCGTCCCTCACTCATAACTATTGCTGAGAGAAGCCTCCTCTTGAGGGGCTTGTGGAAAGTTGGCATACGTCTTAAGTCTTAACCAGGGAATCAGCTCTCATCTCGAGGCAATTTGGGGTACACGGAGCATACCTCGAGTTGCTCTGCTGAACTTGATATTACTCTGACTTTACACGTTGTTCTCGGGGAACTCTGAGTTGCCTAAAGAAAGTCAAGCCACTGTCGTGTTTGATGGGAACGGGGGATGGCTCTGGAGTCAATGCAGGGGAATCGGGCCTCATCTCGAATTGATTTGGGGTACATGGGGCTCCTTCATCATGCTGGTGTGACCTCAGGGTCCCACTCTAATTGTGACAGAGTTCTTGCGGATTGTCTCGAGATCCATCAAGCAAGTCGAGGCTCCTGTCATGTTTCATGGGGCTCACGGAATTGCTCTGCATGCAGTGCAGGGGAATCGGGCCTCATCTCGCTTGGAGGGGAAAGTCTCATGGTTTTTCTCGAATTGCGGTGGTGTCCCGGGGTATATTCTCGAGTTACGGCGGGGATGGCCCTTCAACACTCGAGTTTGTTCAGCGACGGCAGGACTCCTGTCGAGTTATGAGGGACACCTCAGGAATCTCTTCGAGGCTTGGCAGTCCAAAAGGGACACTTCTGGAGGTGAGGCGGGAGACCAGGGCCCCTTTCCAGTAGCCACAGGGATACTGGGATTCCTGACAATGTTCATGAGGAGTCAGGCACCGTCACCTCTGGAAGCAGTGAGCTCTGCGTCCCTCTCGAGTTGTCAGAGGCATGTGAGGCATTCCGTCGAAAGGAGTCGGGGACATAGTTTTTCTATAGGGACTCCACAGGGGATTCAGACATCCCTTCCTCTTGTGAGATGAAAGATGAGCCTGTAATCAAGCCACTGCAAGGAATCCCAGCCTCCTTTCAAGTCAGGGCTTCTCTGTGTATATAACATATGAGGCAACAAACTCAGGGTCTCTCCCTCATACTATTCGTGAGAGAAGCCTCCTCTTGAAGGGCTTGTGGAAGGTTGGCATACGTCTTAAGTCTAAAACCATTGAATCAGCTCTCATCTCGAGGCAATTTGGGGTACAAGGAGCATTCCTCGAGTTGCTCTCCTGAACTTGGTGTTCCTCTAGACTTGGCACGTTGTTCTCGGGGAACGTCTGGAGTTGCCTAAAGATAGTCAAGCCACTGGTCGCGGGGATGATGGCTCTGGAGTCAATGCAGGGAAATCGGGCTCATCTCGAGTTGATTTGGGGTACTTCCGGATCCTTCACAATTCTGTTGTGACCTCAGGTTCCTTCTCTACTGTGACAGTGTTCTTGTTTATTGTCTCTAGATACATCAAGCAAGTCGAGGCTCCTGACATGTTTCATGGGGATCACGGAATTGCTCTGCAAGCAGATCAGGGGAACAGGTCTCATCTCGCTTGGAGGGGAAGTCTCATGGTTTTTCTCGAGTTGCTGTGGGGATGAGGTGTATATTCTCGAGTTACCGCGGGGATGGCCCTTCAACACTCTTGTTTGTTCAGCGACGTCAGGACTCCTGTCGAGTTACGAGGGATACCTCAGGAATCTCTTCGAGGCATTTCAGGGCAAATGGGATGCTTCTCGAAGTGAGGCGGGAGACCAGTGGCCCTTTTCAGTAGCCACAGAGATACTGGGATTCCTGTCAATATTCACTAGGAGTCAGGCCTCGTCACCTTTTGAAGCAGTGAGCTCTGCGTGCCTCTCGAGGTGTCAGAGGCATGTGAGGCATTCTGTCGAAAGGAGTCGGGGACCTAGGGCTTTCTCTAGGGACTCCACAGGGGATTCAGACATCCCTTCACCTTGTGAGATGAAAGGTGAGCCTGTATTCAAGCCACTGCAAGGAAACCCGGCCTCCTTTCCGAGTCAGGGCTTCTCGGTGTATATACAAATTGGGGCAGCAAACTCAGGGTCCCTCCCTCATTCCTATTGCTGAGAGAAGCCTCCTCTTGAGGGGCTTGTGGAAAGTTGGCATACGTCTTGAATCTAAGCCAGGGAATCAGCTCTATTCTCGAGGCAATTTCTGGTATACGGAGCATTCCTCGAGTTGCTCTGCTGAAATTGGTATTCCTCTAGACTTGGCACGTTGTTCTCGGGGAACTTCTGGAGTTGCCTAAAGATAGTCAAGCCACTGGTCGTGTATGAAGGGGAAAGGGGGATGGCTCTGGAGTCAATGCAGGGGAAGCGGGCCTCATCTCGAGTTGATTTGGGGTACATGGGGCTCCTTCGCGATGCTGATGTGACCTCAGAGTCCCTCTCTACTTGTGACAGTGATCTTGCAGATTGTCTCTAGATATCCATCAAGCAAGTCGAGGCTCCTGACATGTTTCATGGTTACCACGGAATTGCTCTGCAAGCAGTGCAGGGGAATCGGGCCTCATCTCGCTTGGAGGGGGAATTTCATGGTTTTTCTCGAATTGCGGCGGGGATCAGGGGGTATATTCTCGAGTTACGGCGGGGATGGCCTTCAACACTGCTGTTTGTTCAGCGACGTCAGGACTCCAGTCGAGTTACGGGGGACACCTCAGGAATCTCTTCGAGGCTTGGCAAAGGCAAAAGGGACGCTTCTCGAGGTGAGGCGGGAGACACAGGGACCCTTTCAAATAGCCACAGGGATCCTGGGATTTCAGTCAATGTTCAAGAGGAGTCAGGCATCGTTACCTTTTGAAGCAGTGAGCTCTGCGTGCCTTTAGAGATGTCACAGGCATGTGAGGCATTCGTCGAAAAGAGTCGGGGAACCATAGGGCTTTCTCTAGGATTCCACAGGGGATTCAGACATCCCTTCACTTTGTGAGATGAAAGGTGAGCCTGTATTCAAGCCACTGCAAGGAAACCCGGCCTCCTTTTGAGTCAGGGCTTCTCGGTGTATATGCCACTTGAGGCACAAACTCAGGGTCCCTCCCTCATACCTATTGCTGAGAGAAGCCTCCTCTTGAGGGGCTTGTGGAAAGTTGGCATACGTCTTGAGTCTAACCAGGGAATCAGCTCTCATCTCGAGGGAATTTGGGGTACACGGAGCATTCCTCGAGTTGCTCTGCTGAACTTGATATTCCTCTAGACTTGGCACGTTGTTCTCGGGAAACTCTGGAGTTGCCTAAAGGGAAGTCAAGCCACTGGTCGTGTTTGATGGGGAACGGGGGATTGGCTCTGGAGTCAATGCAGGGGAATCGGGCCTCATCTCGAGTTGATTTGGGGTACATGGGCTCCTTCATCGATGCTGGTGTGACCTCAGGGTCCCTCTCTACTAGTGACAGTGTTCTTGCGGATTGTCTCGAGATCCATCAAGCAAGTCGAGGCTCCTGTCATGTTTCATGGGGCTCACGGAATTGCTCTGCATGCAGTGCAGGGGAATCGGGCCTCATCTCGCTTGGAGGGGGAGTCTCATGGTTTTTCTCGAGTTGCGGGGGACCTGGGGTATATTCTCGAGTTACGGCGGGGATGGCCCTTCAACACTCGAGTTTGTTCAGCGACGTCAGGACTCCTGTCGAGTTATGAGGGACACCTCAGGAATCTCTTCGAGGCTTGGCAGTCCAAAAGGGACACTTCTGGAGGTGAGGCGGGAGACCAGGGCCCCTTTCCAGTAGCCACAGGGATACTGGGATTCCTGACAATGTTCATGAGGAGTCAGGCACCGTCACCTCTGGAAGCAGTGAGCTCTGCGTCCCTCTCGAGTTGTCAGAGGCATGTGAGGCATTCCGTCGAAAGGAGTCGGGGACATAGTTGTTTCTATAGGGACTCCACAGGGGATTCAGACATCCCTTCCCCTTGTGAGATGAAAGATGAGCCTGTAATCAAGCCACTGCAAGGAATCCCAGCCTCCTTTCAAGTCAGGGCTTCTCTGTGTATATAACATATGAGGCAACAAACTCAGGGTCTCTCCCTCATAACTATTCGTGAGAGAAGCCTCCTCTTGAGGGCTGTGGAAGGTTGGCATACGTCTTAAGTCTAAAACCATTGAATCAGCTCTCATCTCGAGGCAATTTGGGGTACAAGGAGCATTCCTCGAGTTGCTCTCCTGAACTTGGTGTTCCTCTAGACTTGGCACGTTGTTCTCGGGGAACGTCTGGAGTTGCCTAAAAATAGTCAAGCCACTGGTCGCGTATGATGGCTCTGGAGTCAATGCAGGGAAATCGGGCCTCATCTCGAGTTGATTTGGGGTACTTCGGGATCCTTCACAATTCTGTTGTGACCTCAGGTTCCTTCTCTACATGTGACAGTGTTCTTGTTTTGTCTCTAGATACATCAAGCAAGTCGAGGCTCCTGACATGTTTCATGGGGATCACGGAATTGCTCTGCAAGCAGATCAGGGGAACAGGTCTCATCTCGCTTGGAGGGGAAGTCTCATGGTTTTTCTCGAGTTGCTGTGGGGATGAGGTGTATATTCTCGAGTTACCGCGGGGATGGCCCTTCAACACTCTTGTTTGTTCAGCGACGTCAGGACTCCTGTCGAGTTACGAGGGATACCAGAGGAATCTCTTCGAGGCATTTCAGGGCAAATGGGATGCTTCTCGAAGTGAGGCGGGAGAGACTCAGTGGCCCTTTCCAGTAGCCACAGAGATACTGGGATTCCTGTCAATATTCACTAGGAGTCAGGCCTCGTCACCTTTTGAAACAGTGAGCTCTGCGTGCCTCTCGAGGTGTCAGAGGCATGTGAGGCATTCCGTCGAAAGGAGTCGGGGACCTAGGGCTTTCTCTAGGGACTCCACAGGGGATTCAGACATCCCTTCACCTTGTGAGATGAAAGGTGAGCCTGTATTCAAGCCACTGCAAGGAAACCCGGCCTCCTTCCGAGTCAGGGCTTCTCGGTGTATATGCAAATTGGGGCAGCAAACTCAGGGTCCCTCCCTCATTCCTATTGCTGAGAGAAGCCTCCTGTTGAGGGGCTTGTGGAAAGTTGGCATACGTCTTGAATCTAAGCCAGGGAATCAGCTCTATTCTCGAGGCAATTTCTGGTATACGGAGCATTCCTCGAGTTGCTCTGCTGAACTTGGTATTCCTCTAGACTTGGCACGTTGTTCTCGGGGAACTTCTGGAGTTGCCTAAAGATAGTCAAGCCACTGGTCGCGTATGAAGGGGAAAGGGGGATGGCTCTGGAGTCAATGCAGGGGAAGCGGGCCTCATCTCGAGTTGATTTGGGGTACATGGGGCTCCTTCGCGATGCTGATGTGACCTCAGAGTCCCTCGCTACTTGTGACAGTGATCTTGCAGATTGTCTCTAGATACATCAAGCAAGTCGAGGCTCCTGACATGTTTCATGGTTATCAAGGAATTACTCTGCAAGCAGTGCAGGGGAATCGGGCCTCATCTCGCTTGGAGGGGGAAGTTTCATGGTTTTTCTCGAGTTGCGGCGGGGACCAGGGTTATATTCTCGAGTTACGGCGGGGATGGCCCTTCAACACTGCTGTTTGTTCAGCGACGTCAGGACTCCAGTCGAGTTACGGGGGACACCTCAGGAATCTCTTCGAGGCTTGGCAGGCAAAAGGGACGCTTCTCGAGGTGAGGCGGGAGACACAGGGACCCCTTTAAATAGCCACAGGGATCCTGGGATTTCAGTCAATGTTCAAGAGGAGTCAGGCATCGTCACCTTTTGAAGCAGTGAGCTATGCGTGCCTCTCTTTAGATGTCACAGGCATGTGAGGCATTTCGTCGAAAGGATTCGGGGAACCAGGGCTTTCTCTAGGGATTCCACAGGGGATTCAGACATCCCTTCACTTTGTGAGATGAAAGGTGAGCCTGTATTCAAGCCAGTGCAAGGAAACTCGGCCTCCTTTTGAGTCAGGGCTTCTCGGTGTATATGCCACTTGAGGCCACAAACTCAGGGTCCCTCACTCATACCTATTGCTGAGAGAAGCCTCCTCTTGAGGGGCTTGTGGAAAGTTGGCATACGTCTTGAGTCTTAACCAGGGAATCAGCTCTCATCTCGAGGCAATTTGGGGTACACGGAGCATTCCTCGAGTTGCTCTGCTGAACTTGGTATTACTCTGACTTTACACGTTGTTCTCGGGAACTCTGGAGTTGCCTAAAAAGTCAAGCCACTGGTCGTGTTTGATGGGAACGGGGGATGGCTCTGGAGTCAATGCAGGGGAATCGGGCCTCATCTCGAATTGATTTGGGGTACATGGGGCTCCTTCGCGATGCTGGTGTGACCTCAGGGTCCCTCTCTACTTGTGACAGAGTTCTTGCGGATTGTCTCGAGATCCATCAAGCAAGTCGAGGCTCCTGTCATGTTTCATGGGGCTCACGGAATTGCTCTGCATGCAGTGCAGGGGAATCGGGCCTCATCTCGCTTGGAGGGGAAGTCTCATGGTTTTTCTCGAATTGCGGTGGTGTCCCGGGGTATATTCTCGAGTTACGGCGGGGATGGCCCTTCAACACTCGAGTTTGTTCAGCGACGGCAGGATTCCTGTCGAGTTATGAGGGACACCTCAGGAATCTCTTCGAGGCTTGGCAGGGCAAAAGGGACATTCTGGAGGTGAGGCGGGAGACCAGGGCCCCTTTCCAGTAGCCACAGGGATACTGGGATTCCTGTCAATGTTCATGAGGAGTCAGGCACCGTCACCTCTTTGAAGCAGTGAGCTCTGCGTCCCTCTCGAGTTGTCAGAGGCATGTGAGGCATTCCGTCGAAAGGAGTCGGGGACATAGGGCTTTCTATAGGGACTCCACAGGGGATTCAGACATCCCTTCCTCTTGTGAGATGAAAGATGAGCCTGTAATCAAGCCACTGCAAGGAAACCCAGGCCTCCTTTCAAGTCAGGGCTTCTCTGTGTATATAACATATGAGGCAGCAAACTCAGGGTCTCTCCCTCATACCTATTGTGAGAGAAGCCTCCTCTTGAGGGGCTTGTGGAAAGTTGGCATACGTCTTAAGTCTAAACCATTGAATCAGCTCTCATCTCGAGGCAATTTGGGGTACACGGAGCATTCCTCGAGTTGCTCTCCTGAACTTGGTGTTCCTCTAGACTTGGCACGTTGTTCTCGGGGAACGTCTGGAGTTGCCTAAAGGAGTCAAGCCACTGGTCGTGTTTGATGGGGAACGGGGGATGGCTCTGGAGTCAATGCAGGGAAATCGGGCTCATCTCGAGTTGATTTGGGGTACTTGGGATCCTTCACATTCTGTTGTGACCTCAGGTCCCTCTCTACTTGTGACAGTGTTCTTGTTTATTGTCTCTAGATACATCAAGCAAGTCGAGGCTCCTGACATGTTTCATGGGGATCACGGAATTGCTCTGCAAGCAGATCAGGGGAATCAGGTCTCATCTCGCTTGGAGGGGAAGTCTCATGGTTTTTCTCGAGTTGCTGTGGGGATGAGGTGTATATTCTCGAGTTACGCGGGGATGGCCCTTCAACACTCTTGTTTTTGTTCAGCGACGTCAGGACTCCTGTCGAGTTACGAGGGATACCAGGAATCTCTTCGAGGCTTGGCAGGGCAAATGGGATGCTTCTCGAAGTGAGGCGGGAGACCAGTGGCCCTTTCAGTAGCCACAGGATACTGGGATTCCTGTCAATGTTCAAGAGGAGTCAGGCCTCGTCACCTTTTGAAGCAGTGAGCTCTGCGTGCCTCTCGAGGTGTCAGAGGCATGTGAGGCATTCTGTCGAAAGGAGTCGGGGACCTAGGGCTTTCTCTAGGGACTCCACAGGGGATTCAGACATCCCTTCACCTTGTGAGATGAAAGGTGAGCCTGTATTCAAGCCACTGCAAGGAAACCCGGCCTCCTTTCGAGTCAGGGCTTCTCGGTGTATATACAAATTGGGGGCAGCAAACTCAGGGTCCCTCCCTCATTCCTATTGCTGAGAGAAGCCTCCTCTTGAGGGGCTTGTGGAAAGTTGGCATACGTCTTGAGTCTAAGCCAGGGAATCAGCTCTCATCTCGAGGCAATTTCTGGTATACGGAGCATTCCTCGAGTTGCTCTGCTGAAATTGGTATTCCTCTAGACTTGGCACGTTGTTCTCGGGGAACTTCTGGAGTTGCCTAAAGATAGTCAAGCCACTGGTCGTGTATGATGGGGAAAGGGGGATGGCTCTGGAGTCAATGCAGGGGAAGCGGGCCTCATCTCGAGTTGATTTGGGGTACATGGGCTCCTTCGCGATGCTGGTGTGACCTCAGGGTCCCTCTCTACTTGTGACAGTGTTCTTGCGGATTGTCTCGAGATCCATCAAGCAAGTCGAGGCTCCTGACATGTTTCATGGTTACCACGGAATTGCTCTGCATGCAGTGCAGGGGAATCGGGCCTCATCTCGCTTGGAGGGGGAAGTCTCATGGTTTTTCTCGAGTTGCGGCGGGGACCTGGGGTTATATTCTCGAGTTACGGCGGGGATGGCCCTTCAACACTCGCTGTTTGTTCAGCGACGTCAGGACTCCAGTCGAGTTACGGGGACACCTCAGGAATCTCTTCGAGGCTTGGCAGGGCAAAAGGGACGCTTCTCGAGGTGAGGCGGGAGACCCAGGGACCCTTTCAAATAGCCACAGGGATACTGGGATTCCTGTCAATGTTCAAGAGGAGTCAGGCATCGTCACCTTTTGAAGCAGTGAGCTCTGCGTGCCTCTTAGATGTCAGAGGCATGTGAGGCATTCCGTCGAAAGGATTCGGGGACCTAGGGCTTTCTCTAGGGATTCCACAGGGGATTCAGACATCCCTTCACTTTGTGAGATGAAAGGTGAGCCTGTATTCAAGCCACTGCAAGGAAACCCGGCCTCCTTTTGAGTCAGGGCTTCTCGGTGTATATGCCACTTGAGGCAACAAACTCAGGGTCCCTCCCTCATACCTATTGCTGAGAGAAGCCTCCTCTTGAGGGGCTTGTGGAAAGTTGGCATACGTCTTGAGTCTAACCAGGGAATCAGCTCTCATCTCGAGGCAATTTGGGGTACACGGGAGCATTCCTCGAGTTGCTCTGCTGAACTTGGTATTCCTCTAGACTTGGCACGTTGTTCTCGGGGAACTCTGGAGTTGCCTAAAGGGAGTCAAGCCACTGGTCGTGTTTGATGGGGAACGGGGGATGCTCTGGAGTCAATGCAGGGGAATCGGGCCTCATCTCGAGTTGATTTGGGGTACATGGGGCTCCTTCATCGATGCTGGTGTGACCTCAGGGTCCCTCTCTACTTGTGACAGTGTTCTTGCGGATTGTCTCGAGATCCATCAAGCAAGTCGAGGCTCCTGACATGTTTCATGGGGCTCACGGAATTGCTCTGCATGCAGTGCAGGGGAATCGGGCCTCATCTCGCTTGGAGGGGGAAGTCTCATGGTTTTTCTCGAGTTGCGGGGGGGTCCTGGGGTATATTCTCGAGTTACGGCGGGGATGGCCCTTCAACACTCGTGTTTGTTCAGCGACGTCAGGACTCCTGTCGAGTTACGAGGGACACCTCAGGAATCTCTTCGAGGCTTGGCAGGGCAAAAGGGACACTTCTGAGGTGAGGCGGGAGACCAGGGCCCCTTTCCAGTAGCCACAGGGATACTGGGATTCCTGTCAATGTTCATGAGGAGTCAGGCACCGTCACCTTTGGAAGCAGTGAGCTCTGCGTGCCCTCTCGAGTTGTCAGAGGCATGTGAGGCATTCCGTCGAAAGGAGTCGGGGACATAGGCTTTTTCTATAGGGACTCCACAGGGGATTCAGACATCCCTTCCTCTTTGTGAGATGAAAGATGAGCCTGTATTCAAGCCACTGCAAGGAATCCCAGCCTCCTTTCAAGTCAGGGCTTCTCTGTGTATATAACATATGAGGCAACAAACTCAGGGTCTCTCCCTCATACCTATTCGTGAGAGAAGCCTCCTCTTGAGGGGCTTGTGGAAAGTTGGCATACGTCTTAAGTCTAAAACCATTGAATCAGCTCTCATCTCGAGGCAATTTGGGGTACAAGGAGCATTCCTCGAGTTGCTCTCCTGAACTTGGTGTTCCTCTAGACTTGGCACGTTGTTCTCGGGGAACGTCTGGAGTTGCCTAAAGATAGTCAAGCCACTGGTCGCGTATGATGGCTCTGGAGTCAATGCAGGGGAAATCGGGCCTCATCTCGAGTTGATTTGGGGTACTTCCGGATCCTTCACGATTCTGTTGTGACCTCAGGTTCCTTCTCTACATGTGACAGTGTTCTTGTTGATTGTCTCTAGATACATCAAGCAAGTCGAGGCTCCTGACATGTTTCATGGGGATCACGGAATTGCTCTGCAAGCAGATCAGGGGAACAGGTCTCATCTCGCTTGGAGGGGGAAGTCTCATGGTTTTTCTCGAGTTGCTGTGGGGATGAGGTGTATATTCTCGAGTTACCGTGGGGATGGCCCTTCAACACTCTTGTTTGTTCAGCGACGTCAGGACTCCTGTCGAGTTACGAGGGATACCAGAGGAATCTCTTCGAGGCATTTCAGGGCAAATGGGATGCTTCTCGAAGTGAGGCGGGAGACTCAGTGGCCCTTTCCAGTAGCCACAGAGATACTGGGATTCCTGTCAATATTCACTAGGAGTCAGGCCTCGTCACCTTTTGAAGCAGTGAGCTCTGCGTGCCTCTCGAGGTGTCAGAGGCATGTGAGGCATTCCGTCGAAAGGAGTCGGGGACCTAGGGCTTTCTCTAGGGACTCCACAGGGGATTCAGACATCCCTTCACCTTGTGAGATGAAAGGTGAGCCTGTATTCAAGCCACTGCAAGGAAACCCGGCCTCCTTTCGAGTCAGGGCTTCTCGGTGTATATGCAAATTGGGGCAGCAAACTCAGGGTCCCTCCCTCATTCCTATTGCTGAGAGAAGCCTCCTGTTGAGGGGCTTGTGGAAAGTTGGCATACGTCTTGAATCTAAGCCAGGGAATCAGCTCTATTCTCGAGGCAATTTCTGGTATACGGAGCATTCCTCGAGTTGCTCTGCTGAACTTGGTATTCCTCTAGACTTGGCACGTTGTTCTCGGGGAACGTCTGGAGTTGCCTAAAGATAGTCAAGCCACTGGTCGCGTATGAAGGGGAAAGGGGGATGGCTCTGGAGTCAATGCAGGGGAATCGGGCCTCATCTCGAGTTGATTTGGGGTACATGGGGCTCCTTCGCGATGCTGATGTGACCTCAGAGTCCCTCTCTACTTGTGACAGTGATCTTGCAGATTGTCTCTAGATACATCAAGCAAGTCGAGGCTCCTGACATGTTTCATGGTTACAAGGAATTACTCTGCAAGCAGTGCAGGGGAATCGGGCCTCATCTCGCTTGGAGGGGGAAGTTTCATGGTTTTTCTCGAGTTGCGGCGGGGACCAGGGTTATATTCTCGAGTTACGGCGGGGATGGCCCTTCAACACTGCTGTTTGTTCAGCGACGTCAGGACTCCAGTCGAGTTACGGGGGACACCTCAGGAATCTCTTCGAGGCTTGGCAGGGCAAAAGGGACGCTTCTCGAGGTGAGGCGGGAGACACAGGGACCCTTTCAAATAGCCACAGGGATCCTGGGATTTCAGTCAATGTTCAAGAGGAGTCAGGCATCGTCACCTTTTGAAGCAGTGAGCTATGCGTGCCTCTGGAGATGTCACGGGCATGTGAGGCATTTCGTCGAAAGGATTCGGGGAACCAGGGCTTTCTCTAGGGATTCCACAGGGGATTCAGACATCCCTTCACCTTGTGAGATGAAAGGTGAGCCTGTATTCAAGCCAGTGCAAGGAAACTCGGCCTCCTTTTGAGTCAGGGCTTCTCGGTGTATATGCCACTTGAGGCCACAAACTCAGGGTCCCTCACTCATACCTATTGCTGAGAGAAGCCTCCTCTTGAGGGGCTTGTGGAAAGTTGGCATACGTCTTGAGTCTAAACCAGGGAATCAGCTCTCATCTCGAGGCAATTTGGGGTACACGGAGCATTCCTCGAGTTGCTCTGCTGAACTTGGTATTACTCTGACTTTACACGTTGTTCTCGGGGCAACTCTGGAGTTGCCTAAAGAAAGTCAAGCCACTGGTCGTGTTTGATGGGAACGGGGGATGGCTCTGGAGTCAATGCAGGGGAATCGGGCCTCATCTCGAATTGATTTGGGGTACATGGGGCTCCTTCGCGATGCTGGTGTGACCTCAGGGTCCCTCTCTACTTGTGACAGAGTTCTTGCGGATTGTCTCGAGATCCATCAAGCAAGTCGAGGCTCCTGTCATGTTTCATGGGGCTCACGGAATTGCTCTGCATGCAGTGCAGGGGAATCGGGCCTCATCTCGCTTGGAGGGGAAGTCTCATGGTTTTTCTCGAGTTGCGGTGGTGTCCTGGGGTATATTCTCGAGTTACGGCGGGGATGGCCCTTCAACACTCGAGTTTGTTCAGCGACGGCAGGATTCCTGTCGAGTTATGAGGGACACCTCAGGAATCTCTTCGAGGCTTGGCAGGGCAAAAGGGACACTTCTCGAGGTGAGGCGGGAGACCCAGGGTCCCTTTCCAGTAGCCACAGGGATACTGGGATTCCTGTCAATGTTCAAGAGGAGTCAGGCATCGTCACCTTTTGAAGCAGTGAGCTCTGCGTGCCTCTCGAGTTGTCAGAGGCATGTGAGGCATTCCGTCGAAAAGGAGTCGGGGACCTAGGGCTTTCTCTAGGGGACTCCACAGGGGAATTCAGACATCCCTTCACCTTGTGAGATGAAAGATGAGCCTGTATTCAAGCCACTGCAAGGAAACCCGGCCTCCTTTCGAGTCAGGGCTTCTCGGTGTATATGCCATTGAGGCAGCAAACTCAGGGTCCCTCCCTCATACCTATTGCTGAGAGAAGCCTCCTCTTGAGGGCTTGTGGAAAGTTGGCATACGTCTTGAGTCTAAGCCAGGAAATCAGCTCTCATCTCGAGGCAATTTGGGGTACACGGAGCATTCCTCGAGTTGCTCTGCTGAACTTGGTATTCCTCTAGACTTGGCACGTTGTTCTCGGGGGAACGTCTGGAGTTGCCTAAAGGAAGTCAAGCCACAGGTCGTGTTTGATGGGGAACGGGGGATGGCTCTGGAGTCAATGCAGGGGAATCGGGCATCATCTCGAGTTGATTTGGGGTACATGGCGCTCCTTCACGATGCTGGTGTGAACTCAGGGTCCCTCTCTACTTGTGACAGTGTTCTTGCGGATTGTCTCGAGATCCATCAAGCAAGTCGAGGCTCCTGACATGTTTCATGGGGATCACGGAATTGCTCTGCATGCAGTGCAGGGGAATCGGGCCTCATCTCGCTTGGAGGGGGAAGTCTCATGGTTTTTCTCGAGTTGCGGCGGGGACCTGGGGTACATTCTCGAGTTACGGCGGGGATGGCCCTTCAACACTCGTGTTTGTTCAGCGACGTCAGGACTCCTGTCGAGTTACGAGGGACACCTCAGGAATCTCTTCGAGGCTTGGCAGGGCAAATGGGATGCTTCTCGAGGTGAGGCGAGACCCAGGGCCCTTTCCAGTAGCCACAGGGATACTGGGATTCCTGTCAATGTTCAAGAGGAGTCAGGCATCGTCACCTTTTGAAGCAGTGAGCTCTGCGTGCCTCTCGAGATGTCAGAGGCATGTGAGGCATTCCGTCGAAAGAGTCGGGGACCTAGGGCTTTCTCGGGATTCCACAGGGGATTCAGACATCCCTTCACGTTGTGAGATGAAAGGTGAGCCTGTATTCAAGCCACTGCAAGGAAACCCGGCCTCCTTTCGAGTCAGGGCTTCTCGGTGTATATAACAATTGAGGCAGCAAATTCAGGGTCCCTCCCTCATACCTATTGGTGAGAGAAGCCTCCTCTTGAGGGGCTTGTGGAAAGTTGGCATACGTCTTGAGTCTAACCAGGGAATCAGCTCTCATCTCGAGGCAATTTGTGGTTCACGGAGCATTCCTCGAGTTGCCCTGCTGAACTTGGTATTCCTCTAGACTTGGCACGTTGTTCTCGGGAAACATCTGGAGTTGCCTAAAGGGAGTCAAGCCACTGGTCGTGTTTGATGGGGAACAGGGGATGCTCTGGAGTCAATGCAGGGGAATCGGGCCTCATCTCGAGTTTATTTGGGGTACATGGGGCTCCTTCGCGATGCTGGTGTGACCTCAGGGTCCCTCTCTACTTGTGACAGTGTTCTTGCGGACTGTCTCGAGATCCATCAAGCAAGTCGAGGCTCCTGACAAGTTTCATGGTGATCACGGAATTGCTCTGCATGCAGTGCAGGGGAATCGGGCCTCATCTCGCTGGAGGGGGAAGTCTCATGGTTTTTCTCGAGTTGCGGCGGGGACCTGGGGTATATTCTCGAGTTACGGCGGGGATGGCCCTTCAACACTCTCTTTGTTCATCGAAGTCAGGACTCCTGTCGAGTTATGCGGGGACACCTCAGGAATCTCTTCGAGGCTTGGCAGTCCAAAAGGGACGCTTCTCGAGGTGAGGCGGGAGACCAGGGCCCCTTTCCAGTAGCCACAGGGATACTGGGATTCCTGACAATGTTCAAGAGGAGTCAGGCACCGTCACCTTTGGAAGCAGTGAGCTCTGCGTCCCTCTCGAGTTGTCAGAGGCATGTGAGGCATTCCGTCGAAAGGAGTCGGGGACATAGGCTTTCTCTAGGGACTCCACAGGGATTCAGACATCCCTTCACCTTGTGAGATGAAAGATGAGCCTGTAATCAAGCCACTGCAAGGAAACCCGCCTCCTTTCAAGTCAGGGCTTCTCTGTGTATATAACATATGAGGCAACAAACTCAGGGTCCTCCCTCATACCTATTGCTGAGAGAAGCCTCCTCTTGAGGGGCTTGTGGAAAGGTTGGCATACGTCTTAAGTCTAAACCATTGAATCAGCTCTCATCTCGAGGCAATTTGGGGTACAAGGAGCATTCCTCGAGTTGCTCTCCTGAACTTGGTATTCCTCTAGACTTGGCACGTTGTTCTCGGGGAACGTCTGGAGTTGCCTAAAGATAGTCAGTCAAGCCACTGGTCGTGTTTGATGGGGATGGGGGATGGCTCTGGAGTCAATGCAGGGAAATCGGGCCTCATCTCGAGTTGATTTGGGGTACTTGGGATCCTTCACGATTCTGGTGTGACCTCAGGGTTCCTTCTCTACATGTGACAGTGTTCTTGTTGATTGTCTCTAGATACATCAAGCAAGTCGAGGCTCCTGACATGTTTCATGGGGATCACGGAATTGCTCTGCAAGCAGTGCAGGGGAATCGGGCCTCATCTCGCTTGGAGGGGGAAGTCTCATGGTTTTTCTCGAGTTGCAGTGGGGATGGGGTATATTCTCGAGTTACGGGGGATGGCCCTTCAACACTCTTGTTTGTTCAGCGACGTCAGGACTCCTGTCGAGTTACGAGGGACACCACAGGAATCTCTTCGAGGCATTGGCAGGGCAAAAGGGATGCTTCTCGAAGTGAGGCGGGAGACTCAGGGCCCTTTCCAGTAGCCACAGAGATACTGGGATTCCTGTCAATATTCACTAGGAGTCAGGCCTCGTCACCTTTTGAAGCAGTGAGCTCTGCGTGCCTCTCGAGTGTCAGAGGCATGTGAGGCATTCCGTCGAAAGGAGTCGGGGACCTAGGGCTTTCTCTAGGGACTCCACAGGGGATTCAGACATCCCTTCACCTTGTGAGATGAAAGGTGAGCCTGTATTCAAGCCACTGCAAGGAAACCCCCAGCTCCTTTCGAGTCAGGGCTTCTCGGTGTATATGCAAATTGAGGCAGCAAACTCAGGGTCCCTCCCTCATTCCTATTGCTGAGAGAAGCCTCCTCTTGAGGGGCTTGTGGAAAGTTGGCATACGTCTTGAATCTAAGCCAGGGAATCAGCTCTCATCTCGAGGCAATTTGGGGTACACGGAGCATTCCTCGAGTTGCTCTGCTGAACTTGGTATTCCTCTAGACTTGGCACGTTGTTCTCGGGGAACGTCTGGAGTTGCCTAAAGATAGTCAAGCCACTGGTCGCGTATGATGGGGAAAGGGGGATGGCTCTGGAGTCAATGCAGGGGAAATCGGGCCTCATCTCGAGTTGATTTGGGGTACATGGGCTCCTTCGCGATGCTGATGTGACCTCAGGTCCCTCTCTACTTGTGACAGTGTTCTTGCTTGCATTGATTGTCTCTAGATACATCAAGCAAGTCGAGGCTCCTGACATGTTTCATGGGGGCTCACGGAATTGCTCTGCAAGCAGTGCAGGGGAATCGGGCCTCATCTCGCTTGGAGGGGGAAGTCTCATGGTTTTTCTCGAGTTGCGGCGGGGACCAGGGTTATATTCTCGAGTTACGGCGGGGATGGCCCTTCAACACTCTGTTTGTTCAGCGACGTCAGGACTCCTGTCGAGTTACGAGGGACACCTCAGGAATCTCTTCGAGGCTTGGCAGGGCAAAAGGGACGCTTCTCGAGGTGAGGCGGGAGACACAGGGCCCTTTCAAATAGCCACAGGGATACTGGGATTCCTGTCAATGTTCAAGAGGAGTCAGGCATCGTCACCTTTTGAAGCAGTGAGCTCTGCGTGCCTCTCGAGGTGTCAGAGGCATGTGAGGCATTCGTCGAAAGGAGTCGGGGAACCAGGGCTTTCTCTAGGGATTCCACAGGGGATTCAGACATCCCTTCACCTTGTGAGATGAAAGGTGAGCCTGTATTCAAGCCACTGCAAGGAAACCGGCCTCCTTTCGAGTCAGGGCTTCTCGGTGTATATGCCAATTGAGGCAGCAAACTCAGGGTCCCTCCCTCATACCTATTGCTGAGAGAAGCCTCCTCTTGAGGGGCTTGTGGAAAGTTGGCATACGTCTTGAGTCTTAACCAGGGAATCAGCTCTCATCTCGAGGCAATTTGGGGTACACGGAGCATTCCTCGAGTTGCTCTGCTGAACTTGGTATTCCTCTAGACTTGGCACGTTGTTCTCGGGGAACGTCTGGAGTTGCCTAAAGATAGTCAAGCCACTGGTCGTGTTTGATGGGGAACGGGGGATGGCTCTGGAGTCAATGCAGGGGAATCGGGCCTCATCTCGAGTTGATTTGGGACATGGGGCTCCTTCGCGATGCTGATGTGACCTCAGGGTCCCTCGCTACTTGTGACAGTGTTCTTGCAGATTGTCTAGATACATCCATCAAGCAAGTCGAGGCTCCTGACATGTTTCATGGGGCTCACGGAATTGCTCTGCAAGCAGTGCAGGGGAATCGGGCCTCATCTCGCTTGGAGGGGGAAGTTTCATGGTTTTTCTCGAGTTGCGGCGGGGACCTGGGGTTATATTCTCGAGTTACGGCGGGGATGGCCCTTCAACACTCGTGTTTGTTCAGCGACGTCAGGACTCCTGTCGAGTTACGAGGGACACACCTCAGGAATCTCTTCGAGGCTTGGCAGGGCAAAAGGGACGCTTCTCGAGGTGAGGCGGGAGACCAGGGACCCCTTTCCAGTAGCCACAGGGATACTGGGATTCCTGTCAATGTTCAAGAGGAGTCAGGCATCGTCACCTTTTGAAGCAGTGAGCTCTGCGTGCCTCTCGAGAGGTCAGAGGCATGTGAGGCATTCCGTCGAAAGGAGTCGGGGAACTAGGGCTTTCTCTAGGGACTCCACAGGGGATTCAGACATCCCTTCACCTTGTGAGATGAAAGATGAGCCTGTATTCAAGCCACTGCAAGGAAACTCGGCCTCCTTTCGAGTCAGGGCTTCTCGGTGTATATGCCACTTGAGGCAGCAAACTCAGGGTCCCTCCCTCATACCTATTGCTGAGAGAAGCCTCCTCTTGAGGGGCTTGTGGAAAGTTGGCATACGTCTTGAGTCTAAACCCAGGGAATCAGCTCTCATCTCGAGGCAATTTGGGGTACACGGAGCATTCCTCGAGTTGCTCTGCTGAACTTGGTATTCCTCTAGACTTGGCACGTTGTTCTCGGGGAACTCTGGAGTTGCCTAAAGAAAGTCAAGCCACTGGTCGTGTTTGATGGGAACGGGGGATGGCTCTGGAGTCAATGCAGGGGAATCGGGCCTCATCTCGAGTTGATTTGGGGGACATGGGGCTCCTTCGCGATGCTGGTGTGACCTCAGGGTCCCTCTCTACTTGTGACAGTGTTCTTGCGGATTGTCTCGAGATCCATCAAGCAAGTCGAGGCTCCTGACATGTTTCATGGGGCTCACGGAATTGCTCTGCATGCAGTGCAGGGGAATCGGGCCTCATCTCGCTTGGAGGGGGAAGTCTCATGGTTTTTCTCGAGTTGCGGCGGGGACCTGGGGTATATTCTCGAGTTACGGCGGGGATGGCCCTTCAACACTCGTGTTTGTTCAGCGACGTCAGGACTCCTGTCGAGTTACGAGGGACACCTCAGGAATCTCTTCGAGGCTTGGCAGGGCAAAAGGGGACGCTTCTCGAGGTGAGGCGGGAGACCCAGGGTCCCTTTCCAGTAGCCACAGGGATACTGGGATTCCTGTCAATGTTCAAGAGGAGTCAGGCATCGTCACCTTTTGAAGCAGTGAGCTCTGCGTGCCTCTCGAGGTGTCAGAGGCATGTGAGGCATTCCGTCGAAAGGAGTCGGGGACCTAGGGCTTTCTCTAGGGACTCCACAGGGGATTCAGACATCCCTTCACCTTGTGAGATGAAAGATGAGCCTGTATTCAAGCCACTGCAAGGAAACCCGGCCTCCTTTCGAGTCAGGGCTTCTCGGTGTATATGCCCATTGAGGCAGCAAACTCAGGGTCCCTCCCTCATACCTATTGCTGAGAGAAGCCTCCTCTTGAGGGGCTTGTGGAAAGTTGGCATACGTCTTGAGTCTAAGCCAGGGAATCAGCTCTCATCTCGAGGCAATTTGGGGTACACGGAGCATTCCTCGAGTTGCTCTGCTGAACTTGTATTCCTCTAGACTTGGCACGTTGTTCTCGGGGAACCTCTGGAGTTGCCTAAAGGGTCAAGCCACAGGTCGTGTTTGATGGGGAACGGGGGATGGCTCTGGAGTCAATGCAGGGGAATCGGGCCTCATCTCGAGTTGATTTGGGGTACATGGGGCTCCTTCGCGATGGGGTGTGACCTCAGGTCCCTCTCTACTTGTGACAGTGTTCTTGCGGATTGTCTCGAGATCCATCAAGCAAGTCGAGGCTCCTGACATGTTTCATGGGGATCACGGAATTGCTCTGCATGCAGTGCAGGGGAATCGGGCCTCATCTCGCTTGGAGGGGGAAGTCTCATGGTTTTTCTCGAGTTGCGGCGGGGACCTGGGGTACATTCTCGAGTTACGGCGGGGATGGCCCTTCAACACTCGTGTTTGTTCAGCGACGTCAGGACTCCTGTCGAGTTACGAGGGACACCTCAGGAATCTCTTCGAGGCTTGGCAGGGCAAAAGGGATGCTTCTCGAGGTGAGGCTCGGGAGACCCAGGGGCCCTTTCCAGTAGCCACAGGGATACTGGGATTCCTGTCAATGTTCAAGAGGAGTCAGGCATCGTCACCTTTTGAAGCAGTGAGCTCTGCGTGCCTCTCGAGTTGTCAGAGGCATGTGAGGCATTCCGTCGAAAAAGAGTCGGGGGGACCTAGGGCTTTCTCTAGGGATTCCACAGGGGATTCAGACATCCCTTCACGTTGTGAGATGAAAGACTGAGCCTGTATTCAAGCCACTGCAAGGAAACCCGGCCTCCTTTCGAGTCAGGGCTTCTCGGTGTATATAACAATTGAGGCAACAAATTCAGGGTCCCTCCCTCATACCTATTGGTGAGAGAAGCCTCCTCTTGAGGGGCTTGTGGAAAGTTGGCATACGTCTTGAGTCTAACCCAGGGAATCACTCTCATCTCGAGGCAATTTGTGGTTCACGGAGCATTCCTCGAGTTGCCCTGCTGAACTTGTATTCCTCTAGACTTGGCACGTTGTTCTCGGGAAACATATGGAGTTGCCTAAAGGGAGTCAAGCCACTGGTCGTGTTTGATGGGGAACAGGGGATGGCTCTGGAGTCAATGCAGGGGAATCGGGCCTCATCTCGAGTTGATTTGGGTTACATGGAGCTCCTTCGCGATGCTGGTGTGACCTCAGGGTCCCTCTCTACTTGTGACAGTGTTCTTGCGGACTGTCTCGAGATCCATCAAGCAAGTCGAGGCTCCTTACAAGTTTCATGGTGATCACGGTATTGCTCGGCATGCAGTGCAGGGGAATCGGGCCTCATCTCGCGTGGAGGGGGAAGTCTCATGGTTTTTCTCGAGTTGCGGCGGGGACCTGGGGTATATTCTCGAGTTACGATGGGGATGGCCCTTCAACACTCGTCTTTGTTCATCGAAGTCAGGACTCCTGTCAAGTTATGAGGGACACCTCAGGAATCTCTTCGAGGCTTGGCAGGGCAAAAGGGACACTTCTGGAGGTGAGGCGGGAGACCAGGGCCCCTTTCCAGTAGCCACAGGGATACTGGGATTCCTGACAATGTTCATGAGGAGTCAGGCACCGTCACCTCTGGAAGCAGTGAGCTCTGCGTCCCTCTCGAGTTGTCAGAGGCATGTGAGGCATTCCGTCGAAAGGAGTCGGGGACATAGATCTTTCTATAGGGACTCCACAGGGGATTCAGACATCCCTTCACCTTGTGAGATGAAAGATGAGCCTGTAATCAAGCCACTGCAAGGAAACCCAGCCTCCTTTCAAGTCAGGGCTTCTCTGTGTATATGCCATATGAGGCAGCAAACTCAGGGTCTCTCCCTCATACCTATTGTGAGAGAAGCCTCCTCTTGAGGGGCTTGTGGAAGGTTGGCATACGTCTTAAGTCTAAACCATTGAATCAGCTCTCATCTCGAGGCAATTTGGGGTACAAGGAGCATTCCTCGAGTTGCTCTCCTGAACTTGGTGTTCCTCTAGACTTGGCACGTTGTTCTCGGGGAACGTCTGGAGTTGCCTAAAGATAGTCAAGCCACTGGTCGTGTTTGATGGGGAACGGGGGATGGCTCTGGAGTCAATGCAGGGAAATCGGGGCCTCATCTCGAGTTGATTTGGGGTACTTCGGGATCCTTCACGATTCTGGTGTGACCTCAGGTTCCTTCTCTACATGTGACAGTGTTCTTGTTGATTGTCTCTAGATATCATCAAGCAAGTCGAGGCTCCTGACATGTTTCATGGGGATCACGGAATTGCTCTGCAAGCAGTGCAGGGGAACAGGGCCTCATCTCGCTTGGAGGGGGAAGTCTCATGGTTTTTCTCGAGTTGCAGTGGGGATGAGGTGTATATTCTCGAGTTACCGTGGGGATGGCCCTTCAACACTCTTGTTTGTTCAGCGACGTCAGGACTCCTGTCGAGTTACGAGGGATACCAGAGGAATCTCTTCGAGGCATTTCAGGGCAAAAGGGATGCTTCTCGAAGTGAGGCGGGAGACTCAGTGGCCCTTTCCAGTAGCCACAGAGATACTGGGATTCCTGTCAATATTCACTAGGAGTCAGGCCTCGTCACCTTTTGAAGCAGTGAGCTCTGCGTGCCTCTCGAGGTGTCAGAGGCATGTGAGGCATTCCGTCGAAAGGAGTCGGGGACCTAGGGCTTTCTCTAGGGACTCCACAGGGGATTCAGACATCCCTTCACCTTGTGAGATGAAGGTGAGCCTGTATTCAAGCCACTGCAAGGAAACCCGGCCTCCTTCCGAGTCAGGGCTTCTCGGTGTATATGCAAATTGAGGCAGCAAACTCAGGGTCCCTCCCTCATTCCTATTGCTGAGAGAAGCCTCCTCTTGAGGGGCTTGTGGAAAGTTGGCATACGTCTTGAATCTAAGCCAGGGAATCAGCTCTCATTCTCGAGGCAATTTGGGGTACACGGAGCATTCCTCGAGTTGCTCTGCTGAACTTGGTATTCCTCTAGACTTGGCACGTTGTTCTCGGGGAACGTCTGGAGTTGCCTAAAGATAGTCAAGCCACTGGTCGCGTATGAAGGGGAAAGGGGGATGGCTCTGGAGTCAATGCAGGGGAATCGGGCCTCATCTCGAGTTGATTTGGGGTACATGGGGCTCCTTCGCGATGCTGATGTGACCTCAGGGTCCCTCGCTACTTGTGACAGTGTTCTTGCAGATTGTCTCTAGATACATCAAGCAAGTCGAGGCTCCTGACATGTTTCATGGTTATCAAGGAATTGCTCTGCAAGCAGTGCAGGGGAATCGGGCCTCATCTCGCTTGGAGGGGGAAGTTTCATGGTTTTTCTCGAGTTGCGGCGGGGACCAGGGTTATATTCTCGAGTTACGGCGGGGATGGCCCTTCAACACTGTGTTTGTTCAGCGACGTCAGGACTCCAGTCGAGTTACGGGGACACCTCAGGAATCTCTTCGAGGCTTGGCAGGGCAAAAGGGACGCTTCTCGAGGTGAGGCGGGAGACACAGGGACCCTTTCAAATAGCCACAGGGATACTGGGATTTCCTGTCAATGTTCAAGAGGAGTCAGGCATCGTCACCTTTTGAAGCAGTGAGCTATGCGTGCCTCTGGAGGTGTCACGAGGCATGTGAGGCATTTCGTCGAAAGGATTCGGGGAACCAGGGCTTTCTCTAGGGATTCCACAGGGGATTCAGACATCCCTTCACCTTGTGAGATGAAAGGTGAGCCTGTATTCAAGCCACTGCAAGGAAACCGGCCTCCTTTTGAGTCAGGGCTTCTCGGTGTATATGCCATTGAGGCAGCAAAAACTCAGGGTCCCTCCCTCATACCTATTGCTGAGAGAAGCCTCCTCTTGAGGGGCTTGTGGAAAGTTGGCATACGTCTTGAGTCTAACCAGGGAATCAGCTCTCATCTCGAGGCAATTTGGGGTACACGGAGCATTCCTCGAGTTGCTCTGCTGAACTTGGTATTCCTCTAGACTTGGCACGTTGTTCTCGGGGAACTCTGGAGTTGCCTAAAGGGAGTCAAGCCACTGGTCGTGTTTGATGGGGAACGGGGGATGGCTCTGGAGTCAATGCAGGGGAATCGGGCCTCATCTCGAGTTGATTTGGGGTACATGGGCTCCTTCGCGATGCTGGTGTGACCTCAGGGTCCCTCTCTACTTGTGACAGTGTTCTTGCGGATTGTCTCGAGATCCATCAAGCAAGTCGAGGCTCCTGACATGTTTCATGGGTCACACGGAATTGCTCTGCATGCAGTGCAGGGGAATCGGGCCTCATCTCGATCTCGCTTGGAGGGGAAGTCTCTCATGGTTTTTCTCGAGTTGCGGTGGGGAATCGGGCCTCCTGGGGGGGAAGTTTCATATTCTCGAGTTATACGGCGGGGGGATGGCCCTTCAACACTCGTGTTTTTTCAGCGACGTCAGGACTCCTGTCGAGTTAGTTACGGGGACACCTCAGGAATCTCTTCGAGGCTTGGCAGGGCAAAAGGGACGCTTCTTCTCGAGGTGAGGCGGGAGACCAGGGCCCCTTTCCAGTAGCCACAGGGATACTGGGATTCCTGTCAATGTTCAAGAGGAGTCAGGCACCGTCACCTTTTGAAGCAGTGAGCTCTGCGTGCCTCTCGAGTTGTCAGAGGCATGTGAGGCATTCCGTCGAAAGGAGTCGGGGACCTAGGGCTTTCTCTAGGGACTCCACAGGGGATTCAGACATCCCTTCACCTTGTGAGATGAAAGATGAGCCTGTATTCAAGCCACTGCAAGGAAACCCGCCTCCTTTCGAGTCAGGGCTTCTCGGTGTATATGCCACTTGAGGCAGCAAACTCAGGGTCCCTCCCTCATACCTATTGCTGAGAGAAGCCTCCTCTTGAGGGGCTTGTGGAAAGTTGGCATACGTCTTGAGTCTAAACCAGGGAATCAGCTCTCATCTCGAGGCAATTTGGGGTACACGGAGCATTCCTCGAGTTGCTCTGCTGAACTTGGTATTCCTCTAGACTTGGCACGTTGTTCTCGGGGAACCTCTGGAGTTGCCTAAAGGAAGTCAAGCCACTGGTCGTGTTTGATGGGGAACGGGGGATGGCTCTGGAGTCAATGCAGGGGAATCGGGCCTCATCTCGAGTTGATTTGGGTACATGGGAGCTCCTTCGCGATGCTGGTGTGACCTCAGGTCCCTCTCTACTTGTGACAGTGTTCTTGCGGATTGTCTCGAGATCCATCAAGCAAGTCGAGGCTCCTGACATGTTTCATGGGGATCACGGAATTGCTCTGCATGCAGTGCAGGGGAATCGGGCCTCATCTCGCTTGGAGGGGGAAGTCTCATGGTTTTTCTCGAGTTGCGGCGGGGACCTGGGTACATTTCTCGAGTTACGGCGGGGATGGCCCTTCAACACTCGTGTTTGTTCAGCGACGTCAGGACTCCTGTCGAGTTACGAGGGACACCTCAGGAATCTCTTCGAGGCTTGGCAGGGCAAAAGGGATGCTTCTCGAGGTGAGGCTGGGAGACCCAGGGCCCTTTCCAGTAGCCACAGGGATACTGGGATTCCTGTCAATGTTCAAGAGGAGTCAGGCATCGTCACCTTTTGAAGCAGTGAGCTCTGCGTGCCTCTCGAGGTGTCAGAGGCATGTGAGGCATTCTGTCGAAAGGAGTCGGGGACCTAGGGCTTTCTCTAGGGACTCCACAGGGGATTCAGACATCCCTTCACCTTGTGAGATGAAAGAGTGAGCCTGTATTCAAGCCACTGCAAGGAAACCCGGCCTCCTTTCGAGTCAGGGCTTCTCGGTGTATATGCCAATTGAGGCAGCAAACTCAGGGTCCCTCCCTCATACCTATTGCTGAGAGAAGCCTCCTCTTGAGGGGCTTGTGGAAAGTTGGCATACGTCTTGAGTCTAAGCCAGGGAATCAGCTCTCATCTCGAGGCAATTTGGGGTACACGGAGCATTCCTCGAGAGTTGCTCTGCTGAACTTGGTATTCCTCTAGACTTGGCACGTTGTTCTCGGGGAACCTCTGGAGTTGCCTAAAGGATAGTCAAGCCACTGGTCGTGTTTGATGGGGAAAGGGGGATGGCTCTGGAGTCAATGCAGGGGAATCGGGCCTCATCTCGAGTTGATTTGGGTACATGGGCTCCTTCGCGATGCTGGTGTGACCTCAGGGTCCCTCTCTACTTGTGACAGTGTTCTTGCGGATTGTCTCGAGATCCATCAAGCAAGTCGAGGCTCCTGACATGTTTCATGGGGCTCACGGAATTGCTCTGCATGCAGTGCAGGGGAATCGGGCCTCATCTCGCATGGAGG
The DNA here is from genome assembly GCA_020976825.1 of Odocoileus hemionus. Classification (NCBI taxonomy): domain Eukaryota; kingdom Metazoa; phylum Chordata; class Mammalia; order Artiodactyla; family Cervidae; genus Odocoileus; species Odocoileus hemionus. The sequence goes on along the minus strand of JAJLRB010001519.1, from coordinate 113,051 downwards.
GGGAAGTCTCATGGTTTTTCTCGAGTTGCGGCGGGGACCTGGGGTATATTCTCGAGTTACGGCGGGGATGGCCCTTCAAACACTCGTGTTTGTTCAGCGACGACGTCAGGACTCCTGTCGAGTTACGAGGGACACCTCAGGAATCTCTTCGAGGCTTGGCAGGGCAAAAGGGACGCTTCTCGAGGTGAGGCGGGAGACCCAGGGTCCCTTTCCAGTAGCCACAGGGATACTGGGATTCCTGTCAATGTTCAAGAGGAGTCAGGCATCGTCACCTTTTGAAGCAGTGAGCTCTGCGTGCCTCTCGAGGTGTCAGAGGCATGTGAGGCATTCCGTCGAAAGGAGTCGGGGACCTAGGGCTTTCTCTAGGGATTCCACAGGGGATTCAGACATCCCTTCACGTTGTGAGATGAAAGATGAGCCTGTATTCAAGCCACTGCAAGAAACCCGGCCTCCTTTCGAGTCAGGGCTTCTCGGTGTATATAACAATTGAGGCAACAAATTCAGGGTCCCTCCCTCATACCTATTGGTGAGAGAAGCCTCCTCTTGAGGGGCTTGTGGAAAGTTGGCATACGTCTTGAGTCTAATCCAGGGAATCACCTCTCATCTCGAGGCAATTTGTGGTACACGGAGCATTCCTCGAGTTGCTCTGCTGAACTTGGTATTCCTCTAGACTTGGCACGTTGTTCTCGGGAAACATCTGGAGTTGCCTAAAGGGAGTCAAGCCACTGGTCGTGTTTGATGGGGAACACGGGATGCTCTGGAGTCAATGCAGGGGAATCGGGCCTCATCTCGAGTTTGTTTGGGGTTACATGGTGCTCCTTCGCGATGCTGGTGTGTGACCTCAGGGTCCCTCTCTACTTGTGACAGTGTTCTTGCGGACTGTCTCGAGATCCATCAAGCAAGTCGAGGCTCCTTATAAGTTTCATGGTGATCACGGTATTGCTCTGCATGCAGTGCAGGGGAATCGGGCCTCATCTCGCGTGGAGGGGGAAGTCTCATGGTTTTTCTCGAGTTGCGGCGGGGACCTGGGTTATATTCTCGAGTTACGATGGGGATGGCCCTTCAACACTCGTCTTTGTTCATCGACGTCTGGACTCCTGTCAAGTTATGCGGGACACCTCAGGAATCTCTTCGAGGCTTGGCAGTCCAAAAGGGACACTTCTCGGAGGTGAGGCGGGAGACCCAGGGCCCCTTTCCAGTAGCCACAGGGATACTGGGATTCCTGACAATGTTCATGAGGAGTCAGGCACCGTCACCTCTGGAAGCAGTGAGCTCTGCGTCCCTCTCGAGTTGTCAGAGGCATGTGAGGCATTCCGTCGAAAGGAGTCGGGGACATAGATCTTCTCTAGGGACTCCACAGGGGATTCAGACATCCCTTCCCCTTGTGAGATGAAAGATGAGCCTGTAATCAAGCCACTGCAAGGAATCCCAGCCTCCTTTCAAGTCAGGGCTTCTCTGTGTATATAACATATGAGGCAACAAACTCAGGGTCTCTCCCTCATACATACTATTCGTGAGAGAAGCCTCCTCTTGAGGGGCTTGTGGAAGGTTGGCATACGTCTTAAGTCTAAGCCATTGAATCAGCTCTCATCTCGAGGCAATTTGGGGTACAAGGAGCATTCCTCGAGTTGCTCTCCTGAACTTGGTGTTCCTCTAGACTTGGCACGTTGTTCTCGGGGAACGTCTGGAGTTGCCTAAAAATAGTCAAGCCACACTCGTGTTTGATGGGGATGATGGCTCTGGAGTCAATGCAGGGAAATCGGGCCTCATCTCGAGTTGATTTGGGGTACTTCGGGATCCTTCACGATTCTGTTGTGACCTCAGGTTCCTTCTCTACATGTGACAGTGTTCTTGCTGATTGTCTCTAGATACATCAAGCAAGTCAGGCTCCTGACATGTTTCATGGGGATCACGGAATTGCTCTGCAAGCAGTGCAGGGGAAAAGGTCTCATCTCGCTTGGAGGGGGAAGTCTCATGGTTTTTCTCGAGTTGCAGTGGGGATGAGGTGTATATTCTCGAGTTACGTGGGGATGGCCCTTCAACACTCTTGTTTGTTCAGCGACGTCAGGACTCCTGTCGAGTTACGAGGGATACCTCAGGAATCTCTTCGAGGCATTTCAGGGCAAATGGGATGCTTCTCGAAGTGAGGCGGGAGACTCAGTGGCCCTTTCCAGTAGCCACAGAGATACTGGGATTCCTGTCAATATTCACCAGGAGTCAGGCCTCGTCACCTTTTGAAGCAGTGAGCTCTGCGTGCCTCTCGATGTGTCAGAGGCATGTGAGGCATTCCGTCGAAAGGATTCGGGGAACCAGGGCTTTCTCTAGGGACTCCATCGGGGATTCAGACATCCCTTCACCTTGTGAGATGAAAGGTGAGCCTGTATTCAAGCCACTGCAAGGAAACCCGGCCTCCTTCCGAGTCAGGGCTTCTCGGTGTATATGGAAATTGGGGCAGCAAACTCAGGGTCCCTCCCTCATTCCTATTGCTGAGAGAAGCCTCCTCTTGAGGGGCTTGTGGAAAGTTGGCATACGTTTTGAATCTAAGCCAGGAATCAGCTCTATTCTCGAGGCAATTTCTGGTATATGGAGCATTTCTCGAGTTGCTCTGCTGAACTTGGTATTCCTCTAGACTTGGCACGTTTTTCTCGGGGAAAAGTCTGGAGTTGCCTAAAGATAGTCAAGCCACTGGTCGCGAATGAAGGGGAAAGGGGGATGGCTCTGGAGTCAATGCAGGGGAAACGGGCTTCATCTCGAGTTGATTTGGGGTACATGGGGCTTCCTTCGCAATGCTGATGTGACCTCAAAGTCCCTCGGTACTTGTGACAGTGATCTTGCAGATTGTCTCTAGATACATCAAGCAAGTCGAGGCTCCTGACATGTTTCATGGGGCTCAAGGAATTACTCTGCAAGCAGTGCAGGGGAATCAGGCCTCATCTCGCTTGGAGGGGGAAGTTTCATGGTTTTTCTCGAGTTGCGGCGGGGTCCACCTGGGTTATATTCTCGAGTTACGGCGGGATGGCCCTTCAACACTGGTGTTTTGTTCAGCGACGTCAGGACTCCAGTCGAGTTACGGGGGACACCTCAGGAATCTCTTCGAGCTTGGCAGGGCAAAAAGGACGCTTCTCGAGGTGAGGCGGGAGACACAGGGACCCTTTCAAATAGCCACAGGGATCCTGGGATTTCAGTCAATGTTCAAGAGGAGTCAGGCATCGTCACCTTTTGAAGCAGTGAGCTATGCGTGCCTCTGGAAATGTCACGGGCATGTGAGGCATTTCGTCGAAAGGATTCGGGGAACCAGGGCTTTCTCTAGGGATTCCACAGGGGATTCAGACATCCCTTCACCTTTTGAGATGAAAGGTGAGCCTGTATTCAAGCCAGTGCAAGGAAACTCGGCCTCCTTTTGAGTCAGGGCTTCTCGGTGTATATAACAATTGACGCAACAAATTCAGGGTCCCTCCCTCATACCTATTGCTGAGAGAGAAGCCTCCTCTTGAGGGGCTTGTGGAAAGTTGGCATACGTCTTGAGTCTAACCCAGGGAATCACGTCTCATCTCGAGGCAATTTGGGGTTCACGGAGCATTCCTCGAGTTGCCCTGCTGAACTTCGTATTCCTCTAGACTTGGCACGTTGTTCTCGGGAAACATATGGAGTTGCCTAAAGGGAGTCAAGCCTCAGGTCGTGTTTGATGGGGAACAGGGGATGGCTCTGGAGTCAATGCAGGGGAATCGGGCCTCCTCTCGAGTTTATTTGGGTTACATGGAGCTGCTTCGCGATGCTGGTGTGACTTCAGGGTCCCTCTCTACTTGTGACAGTGTTCTTGCGGACTGTCTCGCGATCCATCAAGCAAGTCGAGGCTCCTTATAAGTTTCATGGTGATCACGGTATTGCGCGGCATGCAGTGCAGGGGAATCGGGCCTCATCTCGAGTTGATTTGTGGTACATGGGGCTCCTTCGCGATGCTGATGTGACCTCAGAATCCCTCGCTACTTGTGACAGAGATCTTGCAGATTGTCTCTAGATACGTCAAGCAAGTCGAGGCTACTGACATGTTTCATGGTCACCAAGGAATTACTCTGCAAGCAGTGCAAGGGAATCGGGCCTCATCTCGCTTGGAGGGGGAAGTTTCATGGTTTTTCTCGAGTTGCGGCGGGGAACAGGGTTATATTCTCGAGTTACGGCGGGGATGGCCCTTCAACACTCGTTTTTTTTCATCGACTTCTGGACTCCTGTCAAGTTATGCGGGACACCTCAGAAATTTCTTTGAGGCTTGGCAGTCCAAAAGGGACACTTCTGGAGGTGAGGCGGGAGACCAGGGCCCCTTTCCAGTAGCCACAGGGATACTGGATTCCTGACAATGTTCATGAGGAGTCATGCACCGTCACCTCGGAAGCAGTGAGCTCTGCGTCCCTCTCGAGTTGTCAGAGGCATGTGAGGCATTCCGTCGAAAGGAGTCGGGGACATAGATCTTTCTATAGGGACTCCACAGGGGATTCAGACATCCCTTCCCCTTGTGAGATGAAAGATGAGCCTGTAATCAAGCCACTGCAAGGAAACTCAGCCTCCTTTCTAGTCAGGGCTTCTCTGTGTATATAACATATGAGGCAACAAACTCAGGATCTCTCCCTCATACCTATTCGTGAGAGAAGCCTTCTCTTGAGGGGCTTGTGGAAGGTTGGCATACGTCTTAAGTCTAAACCATTGAATCAGCTCTCATCTCGAGGCAATTTGGGGTACAGGAGCATTCCTCGAGTTGCTCTCCTGAACTTGGTGTTCCTCTAGACTTGGCACGTTGTTCTCGGGGAACGACTGAAGTTGCCTAAAGACAGTCAAGCCACTGGTCGTGTATGATGGCTCTGGAGTCAATTCAGGGGGAATCGGGCCTCATCTCGAGTTGATTTGGGGTACTTCGGGATCCTTCACGATTCTGTTGTGACCTCAGGTTCCTTCTCTACATGTGACAGTGTTCTTGTGGATTGTCTCTAGATACATCAAGCAAGTCGAGGCTCCTGACATGTTTCATGGGGATCACGGAATTGCTCTGCAAGCAGATCAGGGGAATCAGGTCTCATCTCGCTTGGAGGGGAAGTCTCATGGTTTTTCTCGAGTTGCAGTGGGGATGAGGTGTATATTCTCGAGTTACGTGGGGATGGCCCTTCAACACTCTTGTTTGTTCAGCGACGTCAGGACTCCTGTCGAGTTACGAGGGATACCAGAGGAATCTCTTCGAGGCATTTCAGGGCAAATGGGATGCTTCTCGAAGTGAGGCGGGAGACCCAGTGGCCCTTTCCAGTAGCCACAGGGATACTGGGATTCCTGTCAATATTCAAGAGGAGTCAGGCCTCGTCACCTTTTTGAAGCAGTGAGCTCTGCGTGCCTCTCGATGTGTCAGAGGCATGTGAGGCATTCCGTCGAAAGGAGTCGGGGACCTAGGGCTTTCTCTAGGGACTCCACAGGGGATTCAGACATCCCTTCACCTTGTGAGATGAAAGGTGAGCCTGTATTCAAGCCACTGCAAGGAAACCCGGCCTCCTTCCGAGTCAGGGCTTCTCGGTGTATATGCAAATTGGGCAGCAAACTCAGGGTCCCTCCCTCATTCCTATTGCTGAGAGAAGCCTCCTCTTGAGGGGCTTGTGGAAAGTTGGCATACGTCTTGAATCTAAGCCAGGGAATCAGCTCTATTCTCGAGGCAATTTCTGGTATACGGAGCATTCCTCGAGTTGCTCTGCTGAACTTGGTATTCCTCTAGACTTGGCACGTTGTTCTCGGGGAAAGTCTGGAGTTGCCTAAAGATAGTCAAGCCACTGGTCGCGTTTGAAGGGGAAAGGGGGATGGCTCTGGAGTCAATGCAGGGGAAACGGGCTTCATCTCGATTTGATTTGGGGTACATGGGGCTTCTTCGCAATGCTGGTGTGACCTCAAAGGTCCCTCTCTACTTGTGACAGTGTTCTTGCAGATTGTCTCGAGATCCATCAAGCAAGTCGAGGCTCCTGACATGTTTCATGGTTATCACGGAATTGCTCTGCATGCAGTGCAGGGGAATCGGGCCTCATCTCGCTTGGAGGGGGAAGTCTCATGGTTTTTCTCGAGTTGCGGCGGGGTCCAGGGTTATATTCTCGAGTTACGGCGGGGATGGCCCTTCAACACTCGTGTTTGTTCAGCGACGTCAGGACTCCTGTCGAGTTACGGGGACACCTCAGGAATCTCTTCGAGGCTTGGCAGGGCAAAAGGGACGCTTCTCGAGGTGAGGCGGGAGACCCAGGGACCCTTTCAAATAGCCACAGGGATACTGGGATTCCTGTCAATGTTCAAGAGGAGTCAGGCATCGTCACCTTTTGAAGCAGTGAGCTCTGCGTGCCTCTCGAGTTGTCAGAGGCATGTGAGGCATTTCGTCGAAAGGATTCGGGGACCTAGGGCTTTCTCTAGGGATTCCACAGGGGATTCAGACATCCCTTCACCTTGTGAGATGAAAGGTGAGCCTGTATTCAAGCCACTGCAAGGAAACCGGCCTCCTTTCGAGTCAGGGCTTCTCGGTGTATATAACAATTGAGGCAACAAATTCAGGGTCCCTCCCTCATACCTATTGGTGAGAGAAGCCTCCTCTTGAGGGGCTTGTGGAATGTTGGCATACGTCTTGAGTCTAACCCAGGGAATCACGTCTCATCTCGAGGCAATTTGGGGTTCACGGAGCATTCCTCGAGTTGCCCTGCTGAATTTCGTATTCCTCTAGACTTGGCACGTTGTTCTCGGGAAACATATGGAGTTGCCTAAAGGGAGTCAAGCCTCAGGTCGTGTTTGATGGGGAACAGGGGATTGCTCTGGAGTCAATGCAGGGGAATCGGGCCTCATCTCGAGTATTTGGGTTACATGGAGCTGCTTCGCGATGCTGGTGTGACTTCAGGGTCCCTCTCTACTTGTGACAGTGTTCTTGCGGACTGTCTCGCGATCCATCAAGCAAGTCGAGGCTCCTTATAAGTTTCATGGTGATCACGGTATTGCGCGGCATGCAGTGCAGGGGAATCGGGCCTCATCTCGAGTTGATTTGTGGTACATGGGGCTCCTTCGCGATGCTGATGTGACCTCAGAATCCCTCGCTACTTGTGACAGAGATCTTGCAGATTGTCTCTAGATACAAGCAAGTCGAGGCTACTGACATGTTTCATGGTCACCAAGGAATTACTCTGCAAGCAGTGCAGGGGAATCGGGCCTCATCTCGCTTGGAGGGGGAAGTTTCATGGTTTTTCTCGAGTTGCGGCGGGGAACAGGCTTATATTCTCGAGTTACGGCGGGATGGCCCTTCAACACTCGTTTTTTTTCATCGACTTCTGGACTCCTGTCAAGTTATGCGGGACACCTCAGGAAATTCTTCGAGGCTTGGCAGTCCAAAAGGGACACTTCTGGAGGTGAGGCGGGAGACCAGGGCCCCTTTCCAGTAGCCACAGGGATACTGGGATTTCCTGACAATGTTCATGAGGAGTCAGGCACCGTCACCTCGGGAAGCAGTGAGCTCTGCGTCCCTCTCGAGTTGTCAGAGGCATGTGAGGCATTCCGTCGAAAGGAGTCGGGGACATAGATCTTTCTCTATAGGGACTCCACAGGGGATTCAGACATCCCTTCCCCTTGTGAGATGAAAGATGAGCCTGTAATCAAGCCACTGCAAGGAATCTCAGCCTCCTTTCTAGTCAGGGCTTCTCTGTGTATATAACATATGAGGCAACAAACTCAGGATCTCTCCCTCATACCGGGTCCTTCGTTGGGAGGGATTGGGGATTCCTCAAAAGGTTGGGGAAAAGGGTTTTTGGATTGGGGAAGAACCCTTCATGGGAAGAAGGGACCTGTATTCAAGTGAAAAAAAAACCGGCCCCTTGAGAGGGTTTCTGGTGTTATGGAAATTGGGCAGCAAATGGGGGCCCTCCCTTTTCCGGGTTCGGGGTGCCCCCCCTTTAATTTGGAAAATTTGGGAAGTTTTGAATCAAGCCTGGAAACACTTTTTCGGGGGAATTTTTGGGTTTTAAACTTTTGAGCCAAAATTGGCCCCTTAACTTGGGTTTTTCTGGGGGGGGGGTTGAAAAGTGAAAGCTGGCCCAAAAGGGGAAATGTTTGGGAGCAATAAGGGAAAGGGCTTCCTCGATTTGTTTGGGGACGGGGGCTTTTGCAAGTGTGGACCCAAAGTCCCCTTTTGGAAGTACCGTTGTTTGATCCAACACGGTTCTGTATTTTTCAGGTTTCGGGTTATTAAAGGTGTTGGGGTGGGGTTCTCCCTTGGAGGGGGGTTTTCAGGTTTTCTCATTTTGGGGGGGGCCCGGGATACCCCGAGTCCCGGCGGGGGGGGTTTTAACAGGTTTTGTTCAGCGGAGGCTCCGTGGGGGGGGGGTCAGGTTTTTCGTTTGCGGCGGGAAAAAGGGGTTTCGGGGTGAGGGGGGAGGGCCCTTTTCAAATTGCCGGGATCCTGGTTTTTCGTCATTTTCGAATCGGGTTTCCCCCTTTTGAGGGATTGGGTTTGGGAAAATGCCGGGAGGGCTTTTCGTGAAAGGGTTTCGGGGCCCCGGGCTTTTCTGGGACCCAAAGGGAAAAACCCTTCTTTTTTAGATAAAGGGTTGGGCCCCCCTTATTAAGCCAGTCGGAAAAGGCCCCTTTTAGAGGTTTTGGGAAAATAACTTGGAAAAATTGGGGGGTTTGCCCCTTCCCTTTGGTGGAAAGTGCTTAGGGGGGGGAAAGTTGGGCCTTTTGAGTTCCGGGATTTATTATTGAGGAATTTTCAGGGCCTTCCTTTGTGCAAATTTTTCCCCCGCTTGGATTTGGTTCTCAAAAACAATGATTGCCTAAAGGATGTCAGGTTTTGTGGGGAACGGGTTTCTCTGGACTGAGGGGTCGGGCCCCTCTGAGTTTTTTTACAGGGATGTCGGATGTGGGGTTGGGCCCCCTTTCGGAAAAGGTTCTTGGGTGTTGGTATCGGTCGGGGTTTTATATTTTCTTTTATACGGTTTTGGGGCATCATGGGGGGGAATCGGGCTCCTGATTGTTTGGGTCAGGGGGTCCTTTGGAGGAGGGGAAAATCCCTCCCTTTTTGGGAAAGGATTCAGTTTTCTAAAAGTGAAAGTGGGTTGAATGTTTCTGGAAAAGGTTTTCCTAAAAGGTAAAGGGAATCGGGCTTTCGTTAGGGGGTTTTCAGGTTTTTTCGATTTTCCGGGGGAAAGGGTTTTTCTCGATTTAGGGGGAAATTTGGCCTTCCACCCCCATATTTTGGATCCTGTCAATTTACCAGTTTTCAGGCTCGCTTTTAAAAGGGACCTCGGGGGTGAGGGGGGGGGCCGGGGCCCCTTTCCGTGGGGGGGGAACGGTTCCTAAATTTCATGGGGATCAGCACCTCACCTGGGAAAAGGTGAGCCGGGTCCCCCATTGAAAGGGGAAGGCTTTCCGTAAAAGGGGGGGGGAAATTTTTTTTGGGACCCCAGGGTTTCCACCCCTTTCCCCCTTTGTGAGTTTTGGAGGCTGAAATAAAGGGAAACTCCCCCCCCCCCCCCCCCCCCCCCCCCCCCCCCCCCCCCCCCCCCCCCCCCCCCCCCCCCCCCCCCCCCCCCCCCCCCCCCCCCCCCCCCCCCCCCCCCCCCCCCCCCCCCCCCCCCCCCCCCCCCCCCCCCCCCCCCCCCCCCCCCCCCCCCCCCCCCCCCCCCCCCCCCCCCCCCCCCCCCCCCCCCCCCCCCCCCCCCCCCCCCCCCCCCCCCCCCCCCCCCCCCCCCCCCCCCCCCCCCCCCCCCCCCCCCCCCCCCCCCCCCCCCCCCCCCCCCCCCCCCCCCCCCCCCCCCCCCCCCCCCCCCCCCCCCCCCCCCCCCCCCCCCCCCCCCCCCCCCCCCCCCCCCCCCCCCCCCCCCCCCCCCCCCCCCCCCCCCCCCCCCCCCCCCCCCCCCCCCCCCCCCCCCCCCCCCCCCCCCCCCCCCCCCCCCCCCCCCCCCCCCCCCCCCCCCCCCCCCCCCCCCCCCCCCCCCCCCCCCCCCCCCCCCCCCCCCCCCCCCCCCCCCCCCCCCCCCCCCCCCCCCCCCCCCCCCCCCCCCCCCCCCCCCCCCCCCCCCCCCCCCCCCCCCCCCCCCCCCCCCCCCCCCCCCCCCCCCCCCCCCCCCCCCCCCCCCCCCCCCCCCCCCCCCCCCCCCCCCCCCCCCCCCCCCCCCCCCCAAAAAAAAAAAAAAAAAAAAAAAAAAAAAAAAAAAAAAAAAAAAAAAAAAAAAAAAAAAAAAAAAAAAAAAATGTTCTCGGGAAACATATGGAGTTGCCTAAAGGGAGTCAAGCCTCAGGTCGTGTTTGATGGGGAACAGGGGATTGCTCTGGAGTCAATGCAGGGGAATCGGGCCTCCTCTCGAGTTTATTTGGGTTACATGGAGCTGCTTCGCGATGCTGGTGTGACTTCAGGGTCCCTCTCTACTTGTGACAGTGTTCTTGCGGACTGTCTCGCGATCCATCAAGCAAGTCGAGGCTCCTTATAAGTTTCATGGTGATCACGGTATTGCGCGGCATGCAGTGCAGGGGAATCGGGCCTCATCTCGAGTTGATTTGTGGTACATGGGGCTCCTTCGCGATGCTGATGTGACCTCAGAATCCCTCGCTACTTGTGACAGAGATCTTGCAGATTGTCTCTAGATACGTCAAGCAAGTCGAGGCTACTGACATGTTTCATGGTCACCAAGGAATTACTCTGCAAGCAGTGCAAGGGAATCGGGCCTCATCTCGCTTGGAGGGGGAAGTTTCATGGTTTTTCTCGAGTTGCGGCGGGGAACAGGCTTATATTCTCGAGTTACGGCGGGAATGGCCCTTCAACACTCGTTTTTTTTCATCGACTTCTGGACTCCTGTCAAGTTATGCGGGACACCTCAGAAATTTCTTTGAGGCTCGGCAGTCCAAAAGGGACACTTCTGGAGGTGAGGCGGGAGACCAGGGCCCCTTTCCAGTAGCCACAGGGATACTGGAATTCCTGACAATGTTCATGAGGAGTCATGCACCGTCACCTCGGGAAGCAGTGAGCTCTGCGTCCCTCTCGAGTTGTCAGAGGCATGTGAGGCATTCCGTCGAAAGGAGTCGGGGACATAGATCTTTCTATAGGGACTCCACAGGGGATTCAGACATCCCTTCCCCTTGTGAGATGAAAGATGAGCCTGTAATCAAGCCACTGCAAGGAATCTCAGCCTCTTTTCTAGTCAGGGCTTCTCTGTGTATATAACATATGAGGCAACAAACTCAGGATCTCTCCCTCATACCTATTCGTGAGAGAAGCCTTCTCTTGAGGGGCTTGTGGAAGGTTGGCATACGTCTTAAGTCTAAACTATTGAATCAGCTCTCATCTCGAACCAATTTGTGGTACGAGGAGCATTCCTCGAGTTGCTCTCCTGAACTTGGTGTTCCTCTAGACTTGGCACGTTGTTCTCGGGGAACGACTGAAGTTGCCTAAAGACAGTCAAGCCACTGGTCGCGTATGATGGCTCTGGAGTCAATTCAGGGAAATCGGACCTCATCTCGAGTTGATTTGGGGTACTTCGGGATCCTTCACGATTCTGTTGTGACCTCAGGTTCCTTCTCTACATGTGACAGTGTTCTTGTGGATTGTCTCTAGATACATCAAGCAAGTCGAGGCTCCTGACATGTTTCATGGGGATCACGGAATTGCTCTGCAAGCAGATCAGGGGAACAGGTCTCATCTCGCTTGGAGGGGAAGTCTCATGGTTTTTCTCGAGTTGCAGTGGGGATGAGGTGTATATTCTCGAGTTACCGTGGGGATGGCCCTTCAACACTCTTGTTTGTTCAGCGACGTCAGGACTCCTGTCGAGTTACGAGGGATACCAAAGGAATCTCTTCGAGGCATTTCAGGGCAAATGGGATGCTTCTCGAAGTGAGGCGGGAGACTCAGTGGCTCTTTCTAGTAGCCACAGAAATACTGGGATTCCTGTCAATATTCACTAGGAGTCAGGCCTCGTCACCTTTTGAAGCAGTGAGCTCTGCATGCCTCTCGAGGTGTCAGAGGCATGTGAGGCATTCTGTTGAATGGAGTCGGGGACCTATGGCTTTCTCTAGGAACTCCACAGGGGATTCAGACATCCCTTCACCTTGTGAGATGAGAGGTGAGCCTGTATTCAAGCCACTGCAAGGAAACCCGGCCTCCTTCCGAGTCAGGGCTTCTCGGTGTATATGCAAATTGGGACAGCAAACTCAGGGTCCCTCCCTCATTCCTATTGCTAAGAGAAGCCTCCACTTGAGGGGCTTGTGCAAAGTTGTCATATGTCTTACATCTAAGCCAGGGAATCAGCTCTATTCTCGAGGCAATTTCTGGTATACGGAACATTCCTCGAGTGGCTCTGCTGAACTTTGTATTCCTCTAGCCGTGGCACGTTGTTCTCGGGGAACGTCTGGAGTTGCCTAAAGATAGTCAAGCCACTGGTCACGTATGAAGGGGAAAGGGGGATGGCTCTGGAGTCAATGCAGGGGAATCGGGCCTCATCTCGAATTGATTTGGGATACATGGGGCTCCTTCACCATGCTGGTGTTACCTCAGGGTCCCACTCTAATTGTGACATAGTTCTTGCGGATTGTCTCGAGATCCATCAAGCAAGTCGCGGCTCCTGTCATTTTTCATGGGGCTCACGGAATTGCTCTGCATGCAGTGCAGGGGAATCGGGCCTCATCTCGCATGGAGGGGAAGTCTCTTGGTTTTTCTCGAATTGCGGTGGTGTCCTGTGGTATATTCTCGAGTTACGGCGGGGATGGCCCTTCAAAACTCGAGTTTGTTCAGCGACGGCAGGTTTCCTGTCGAGTTATGAGGGACAACTCAGGAATCTCTTCGAGGCTTGGCAGGGCAAAAGGGACGCTTCTTGAGTTGAGGATGGAGACCCAGGGTCCCATTGCAGTAGCCACAGGGATACTGGGATTCCTGTCAATGTTCAAGAGGAGTCAGGCATCGTCACCTTTTGAAGCAGTGAGCTCTGCGTGCCTTTCGAGTTGTCAGAGGCATGTGAGGCATTCCGTCGAAATGAGTCGGGGACCTAGGTCTTTCTCTAGGGATTCCACAGGGGATTCAGACATCCCTACACGTTGTGAGATGAAAGGTGAGCCTGTATTCAGCCACTGCCAGGAAACCCAGCCTCCTTTCAAGTCAGGGCTTCTCTGTGTATATAATATATGAGGCAACAAACTCAGGGTCTCTCCCTCATACCTATTCGTGACAGAAGCCTCCCCCTGTGGGGCTTGTGGAAGGTTGGCATACGTCTTAAGTCTAAGCCATTGAATCAGCTCTCATCTCGAGGCAATTTGGGGTACAAGGAGCATTCCTCTAGTTGTTCTCCTGAACTTGGTGTTCCTCTAGACTTAGCACGTTGTTCTCGGGGAACGTCTGGAGTCGCCTAAAAATAGTCAAGCCACTGGTCGTGTATGATGGCTCTGGAGTCAATGCAGGGAAATCGGGCCTCATCTCGAGGTGATTTGGTGTACTTCGGGATCCTTCACGATTCTATTGTGACCTCAGGTTCCTTCTCTACATGTGACAGTGTTCTTGTTGATTGTCTCTAGATTCATCAAGCAAGTCGAGGCTCCTGACATGTTTCATGGGGATCACGGATTTGCCCTGCAAGCAGATAAGGGGAAAAAGTCTCATCTCGCTTGGAGGGGAAGTCTCATGGTTTTTCTCGAGTTGCAGTGGGGATGAGGTGTATATTCTCGAGTTATCGTGGGGATGGCCCTTCAACACTCTTGTTTGTTCAGCGACATCAGGAGTCCTGTCGAGTTACGAGGGATACCAGAGGAATCTCTTCGAGGCATTTCAGGGCAAATGGGATGCTTCTCGAAGTGAGACGGGAGACTCAGTGGCCCTTTCCAGTAGCCACAGAGATACTGGGATTCCTGTCAATATTTACCAGGAGTCAGGCCTCGTCACCTTTTGAAGCAGTGAGCTCTGCGTGCCTCTCGATGTGGCAGAGGCATGTGAGGCATTCCGTCGAAAGGATTCGGGGAACCAGGGCTTTCTCTAGGGACTCCACAGGGGATTCAAACATCCCTTCACTTTGTGAGAAGAAAGGTGAGCCTGTATTCAAGCCACTGCAAGGAAACCCGGCCTCCTTCCGAGTCAGGGCTTCTCGGTGTATATGGAAATTGGGGCAGCAAACTCAGGGTCCCTCCCTCATTCCTGTTGCTGAGAGTAGCCCTCTCTTGAGGGACTTGTGGAAAGTTGGCATACGTTTTGAATCTAAGCCTGGAAATCAGCTCTATTCTCGAGGCAATTTCTGGTATATGGAGCATTTCTCGAGTTCCTCTGCTGAACTTGGTATTCCTCTAGACTTGGCACGTTTTTCTCGGGGAAAGTCTGGAGTTGCCTAAAGATAGTCAAGCCACTGGTCGCGAATGAAGGGGAAAGGGGGATGGCTCTGGAGTCAATGAAGGGGAAACGGGCTTCATCTCGATTTGATTTGGGGTACATGGGGCTTCTTCGCAATGCTGATGTGACCTCAAAGTCCCTCGGTACTTGTGACAGTGATCTTGCAGATTGTCTCTAGATACATCAAGCAAGTCAAGGTTCCTGATATGTTTCATGGTTATCAAGGAATTACTCTGCAAGCAGTGCAATTGAATCAGGCCTCATCTCGCTTGGAGGGGGAAGTTTCATGGTTTTTCTCGAGTTGCGGCGGGGTCCAGGGTTATATTCTCGAGTTACGGCGAGGATGGCCCTTTAACACTGGTGTTTGTTCAGCGACGTCAGGACTCCAGTCGAGTTACGGGGGACACCTCAGGAATCTCTTCGATGCTTGGCAGGGCAAAACGGACGCTTCTCGAGGTGAGGCGGGAGACACAGGGACCCTTTCAAATAGCCACAGGGATCCTGGGATTTCAGTCATTGTTCAAGAGGAGTCAGGCATCGTCACCTTTTGAAGCAGTGATCTATGCGTGCCTCTGGAGATGTCACGGGCATGTGAGGCATTTCGTCGAAAGGATTCGGGGAACCAGGGCTTTCTCTAGGGATTCCACAAGGGATTCAGACATCCCTTCACCTTTTGAGATGAAAGGTGAGCCTGTATTCAAGCCAGTGCAAGGAAACTCGGCCTCCTTTTGAGTCAGGGCTTCTTGGTGTATATAACAATTGACGCAACAAATTCAGAGTCCCGCCCTCATACCTATTGGTATGAGGAGCCTCCTCTTGAGGGGCTTGTGGAATGTTGGCATACGTCTTGAGTCTAACCCAGGGAATCACGTCTCATCTCGAGGCAATTTGGGGTTCACGGAGCATTCCTCGAGTTGCTCTGCTGAACTTTGTATTCCTCTAGCCGTGGCACGTTGTTCTCGGGGAACGTCTGTAGTTGCCTAAAAATAGTCAAGCCACTGGTCACGTATAAAGGGGAAAGGGGGATGGCTCTGGAGTCAATGCAGGGGAATCGGGCCTCATCTCGAGTTGATTTAGGGTACATGAGACTCCTTCGCGATGCTAATGTGACCTCAGAGTCCCTCGCTGAATTTCGTATTCCTCTAGACTTGGCACGTTGTTCTCGGGAAACATATGGAGTTGCCTAAAGGGAGTCAAGCCACTGGTCGTGCTTGATGGGGAACAGGGGATTGCTCTGGAGTCAATGCAGGGGAATCGGGCCTCCTCTCGAGTTTATTTGGGTTACATGGAGCTGCTTCGCGATGCTGGTGTGACCTCAGGGTCCCTCTCTACTTGTGACAGTGTTCTTGCGGACTGTCTCGCGATCCATCAAGCAAGTCGAGGCTCCTTATAAGTTTCATGGTGATCACGGTATTGCGCGGCATGCAGTGCAGGGAAATCGGGCCTCATCTCGAGTTGATTTATGGTACATGGGGCTCCTTCGCGATGCTGATGTGACCTCAGAGTCCCTCGCTACTTGTGACAGAGATCTTGCAGATTGTCTCTAGATACGTCAAGCAAGTCGAGGCTACTGACATGTTTCATGGTCACCAAGGAATTACTCTGCAAGCAGTGCAAGGGAATCGGGCCTCATCTCGCTTGGAGGGGGAAGTTTCATGGTTTTTCTCGAGTTGCGGCGGGGAACAGGCTTATATTCTCGAGTTACGGCGGGAATGGCCCTTCAACACTCGTTTTTTTTTTCATCGACGTCTGGACTCCTGTCAAGTTATGCGGGACACCTCAGAAATTTCTTTGAGGCTCGGCAGTCCAAAAGGGACACTTCTGGAGGTGAGGCGGGAGACCAGGGCCCCTTTCCAGTAGCCACAGGGATACTGGAATTCCTGACAATGTTCATGAGGAGTCATGCACCGTCACCTCGGGAAGCAGTGAGCTCTGCGTCCCTCTCGAGTTGTCAGAGGCATGTGAGGCATTCCGTCGAAAGGAGTCGGGGACATAGATCTTTCTATAGGGACTCCACAGGGGATTCAGACATCCCTTCCCCTTGTGAGATGAAAGATGAGCCTGTAATCAAGCCACAGCAAGGAATCCCAGCCTCTTTTCTAGTCAGGGCTTCTCTGTGTATATAACATATGAGGCAACAAACTCAGGATCTCTCCCTCATACCTATTCGTGAGAGAAGCCTCCTCTTGAGGGGCTTGTGGAAGGTTGGCATACGTCTTAAGTCTAAACCATTGAATCAGCTCTCATCTCGAACCAATTTGTGGTACGAGGAGCATTTCTCGAGTTGCTTTCCTGAACTTGGTGTTCCTCTAGACTTGGCACGTTGTTCTCGGGGAACGACTGAAGTTGCCTAAAGAGAGTCAAGCCACTGGTCGCGTATGATGGCTCTGGAGTCAATTCAGGGAAATCGGACCTCATCTCGAGTTGATTTGGGGTACTTCGGGATCCTTCACGATTCTGTTGTGACCTCAGGTTCCTTCTCTACATGTGACAGTGTTCTTGTGGATTGTCTCTAGATACATCAAGCAAGTCGAGGCTCCTGACATGTTTCATGGGGATCACGGAATTGCTCTGCAAGCAGATCAGGGGAACAGGTCTCATCTCGCTTGGAGGGGAAGTCTCATGGTTTTTCTCGAGTTGCAGTGGGGATGAGGTGTATATTCTCGAGTTACCGTGGGGATGGCCCTTCAACACTCTTGTTTGTTCAGCGACGTCAGGACTCCTGTCGAGTTACGAGGGATACCAAAGGAATCTCTTCGAGGCATTTCAGGGCAAATGGGATGCTTCTCGAAGTGAGGCGGGAGACTCAGTGGCTCTTTCTAGTAGCCACAGAAATACTGAGATTCCTGTCAATATTCACTAGGAGTCAGGCCTCGTCACCTTTTGAAGCAGTGAGCTCTGCATGCCTCTCGAGGTGTCAGAGGCATGTGAGGCATTCTGTTGAATGGAATCGGGGACCTAGGGCTTTATCTAGGAACTCCACAGGGGATTCAGACATCCCTTCACCTTGTGAGATGAGAGGTGAGCCTGTATTCAAGCCACTGCAAGGAAACCCGGCCTCCTTCCGACTCAGGGCTTCTCGGTGTATATGCAAATTGGGACAGCAAACTCAGGGTCCCTCCCTCATTCCTATTGCTAAGAGAAGCCTCCACTTGAGGGGCTTGTGCAAAGTTGGCATATGTCTTATATCTAAGCCAGGGAATCAGCTCTATCTCGAGGCAATTTCTGGTATACGGAACATTCCTCGAGTGGCTCTGCTGAACTTTGTATTCCTCTAGCCGTGGCACGTTGTTCTCGGGGAACGTCTGGAGTTGCCTAAAGATAGTCAAGCCACTGGTCACGTATGAAGGGGAAAGGGGGATGGCTCTGGAGTCAATGCAGGGGAATCGGGCCTCCTCTCGAGTTGATGTGGGGTACATGGGACTCCTTTGCGA
The DNA here is from genome assembly GCA_020976825.1 of Odocoileus hemionus. Classification (NCBI taxonomy): domain Eukaryota; kingdom Metazoa; phylum Chordata; class Mammalia; order Artiodactyla; family Cervidae; genus Odocoileus; species Odocoileus hemionus. The sequence goes on along the minus strand of JAJLRB010001519.1, from coordinate 95,273 downwards.
TGCTGATGTGACCTCAGAGTCCCTCGCTACTTGTGACAGTGATCTTCCAGATTGTCTCTGGAAACATCAAGCAAGTCGAGGCTCCTGACATGTTTCATGGGTACCAAGGAATTACTCTGCAAGCAGTGCAGGAAAATCGGGCCTCATCTCGCTTGGAGGGGGAAGTTTCATGGTTTTTCTCGAGTTGCGGCGGGGACCAGGGTTATATTCTCGAGTTATGGCGGGGATGGCCCTTCAACACTGGTGTTTGTTCAGCAACGTCAGGACTCCAGTCGAGTTACGGGGGACACCTAAGGAATCTCTTCGAGGCTTAGCAGGGCAAAAGGTATGCTTCTCGACGTGAGGCGGGAGACAGAGGGACCCTTTCAAATAGCCACAGGGATCCTGGGATTTCAGTCAATGTTCAAGAGGAGTCAGGCCTCGTCACCTTTTGAAGCAGTGAGCTATGCATGCCTCTGAAGATGTCACGGGCATGTCAGACATTCGACGAAAGGATTCGGGGAACCAGGGCTTTCTCTAGGGATTCCACAAGGGATTCAGGCATCCCTTCACCTTGTGAGATGAAAGGTGAGGCTGTATTCAAGCCACTGCAAGGAAACACGGCCTCCTTCCGAGTCAGGGCTTCTCGGTGTATATGCAAATTGGGGCAGCAAATCAGGGTCCCTCTCTCATTCCTATTGCTAAGAGAAGTCTCCTCTTGAGGGGCTTGTGCAAAGTTGGCATACGTCTTGCATCTGAGCCAGGGAATCAGCTCTATTCTCGAGTCAATTTCTGGTATACGGAACATTCCTCGAGTTGCTCTGCTGAACTTTGTATTCCTCTAGGCTTGGCACGTTGTTCTCGGGGAACGTCTGTAGTTGCCTAAAGATAGTCAAGCCACTGCTCACGTATGAAGGGGAAAGGGGGATGGCTCTGGAGTCAATGCAGGGGAATCGGGCCTCATCTCGAGTTGATTTGGGGTACATGAGACTCCTTCGCGATGCTAATGTGACCTCAGAGTCCCTCGCTACTTGTGACAGTGATCTTCCTGATTGTCTCTAGATGCATCAAGCAAGTCGAGGCTCCTGACATGTTTCATGGTTACCAAGGAATTACTCTGCAAGCAGTGCACGAAAATCGGGCCTCATCTCGCTTGGAGGGGGAAGTTTCATGGTTTTTCCCGAGTTGCGGCGGGGACCAGGGTTATATTCTCGAGTTACGGCGGGGATGGCCCTTCAACACTGGTGTTTGTTCAGCGACGTCAGGACTCCAGTCGAGTTACGGGGGACACCTCAGGAATCTCTTCGAGGCTTAGCAGGGCAAAAGGTATGCTTCTCGAAATGAGGTGGGAGACACAGGGACCCTTTCAAATAGCCACAGGGATCCTGGGATTTCAGTCAATATTCAAGAGGAGTCAGGCATCGTCACCTTTTGAAGCAGTGAGCTCTGCGTGCCTTTCGAGTTGTCAGAGGCACGTGAGGCATTCTGTGGAAAGGAGTCGGGGATCTAGGGCTTCCTCTAGGGACTCCACAGCGGAATCAGACATTCCTTCACCTTGTGAGATGAAAGGTGAGCCTGTATTCAAGCCCCTGCAAGGAAACGCGGCCTCCTTTCGAGTCAGGGCTTCTCGGTGTATATGTCACTTGAGGCTACAAACTCAGGGTCCCTCCCTCATACCTATTGCTGAGAGAAGCCTCCTCTTTGGGTGCTTGTGGAAAGTTGGCGTACGTCTTGACTCGAAACCAGGGAATCAGCTCTCATTTCGAGGCAATTTGGGGTACACGGAGCATTCCTCAAGTTACTCTGCTGAACTTGGTATTCCTCTAGATTTGGCACGTTGTTCTCGGGGCACCTCTCGAGTTGCCTAAAGGAAGTCAAGCCACAGGTCGTGTTTGATGGGGAATGCGGGATGACTCTGGAGTCAATGCATGGGAATCGGGGCTCATCTCGAGTTGATTTGGGGTACATGGCCCTCCTTCACGATGCTGGTGTGACCTCAGTGTCCCTCTCTACTTGTGACATTGTTCTTGCGGATTGACTCGAGATCCATCAAGCAAGTCGAGTTTTCTGACATGTGTCATGGGGATCACGGAATTGCTCTGCATGCAGTGTAGGGGAATCGGGCCTCGTCTCGCTTGAAGGGGGAAGTCTCATGGTTTTTCTCGAGTCCCGGCGGGGACCGGGGATACATTCTCGAGTTACGGCGAGGAAGGGCCTTCAACACTCGTGTTTGTCCTGCGACGTCAGGACTCCTGTCGAGTTATGGTGAACACCTCAGAAATCTCTTCGAGGCTTGGCAGGGCTAATGAGACGCTTCTTGAGGTGAGGCGCGAGACCCAGGGGCTCTTTCCAAAAGCCACAGGGAACCTGGGATTCCTGTCAATGTTCAAGAGGAGTCACGCATATTTACCTTTTGAAGAAGTGAGCTCTGCGTGCCTCTCCAGATGTCAGAGTCATGTGAGGCATTCCGTCGAAATGAGTCGGGGACATAGGGCTTTCTCTAGGGATTCCACAGGGGATTCAGACATCCCTGCACGTTGTGAGATGAAAGGTGAGCCTGTATTCAGCCACTGCAAGGAAACCCGGCCTCCTCTCAACTCAGGGCTTCTCGGTGTATATAACAATTGATGCAACAAATTCAGGGTCCTCCCTCATACGTTTTGGCAAGAGAAGCCTCCTCTTGAGGGGCTTGTGCAATGTTGGCATACGTCTTGAATCTAACCCAGGGAATCACCTCTCATCTCGAGGCAATTTGTGGTTCATGGAGCATTCCTCGAGTTGCCCTGCTGAACTTCGTATTCCTCTAGACTTGGCACGTTGCTCTCGGGAAACATATGGAGTTGCCTAAAGGGAGTCAAGCCACTGGTCGTGTTTGATGGGGAACAGAGGATTGCTCTGGAGTCAATGCAGGGGAATCGGGCCTCATCTCCAGTTTATTTGGGTTACATGGCGCTCCTTCGCGATGCTGGTGTGACCTCAGGGTCCCTCTCTACTTGTGACAGTGTTCTTGCGGACTCTCTCGAGATCCATCAAGCAAGTCGAGGCTCCTTATAAGTTTCATGGTGATCACGGTATTGCTCGGCATGCAGTGCAGGGGAATCGGGCCTCATCTCGCGTGCATGGGGAATTCTCATGGTTTTTCTCGTGTTGCGGCGTGGCCTGTGGTATATTCTCGAGTTACGATGGGGATGGCCCTTCAACACTCGTCTTTGTTCATCGACGTCTGGACTCCTGTCAAGTTATGCGGGACACCTCAGGAATCTCTTCGAGGCTTGGCAGTCCAAAAGGGACATTTTGGAGTTGAGGCGGGAGACCAGGACCCCTTTCCAGTAGACACAGGGATACTGGGATTCCTGACAATGTTCATGAGGAGTCAGGCACCGTCACCTCTGGAAGCAGTGAGCTCTGCGTCTCTCTCGAGTTGTCAGAGGCATGTGAGGCATTCCGTCGAAAGGAGTCGGGGACATAGATCTTTCTATAGGGACTCCACAGGGGATTCAGACATCCCTTCCCCTTGTGAGATGAAAGATGAGCCTGTAATCAAGCCACTGCAAGGAATCCCAGCCTCCTTTCAAGTCAGGGTTTCTCTGTGTATATAACTTATGAGGCAACAAACTCAGGGTCTCTCCCTCATACCTATTCGTGAGAGAAGCCTCCTCCTGAGGGGCTTGTGGAAGGTTGGCGTACGTCTTAAGTCTAAACCATTGAATCAGCTCTCATCTCGAGGCAATTTGGGGTACAAGGAGCATTCGTCCAGTTGCTCTCCAGAAATTTGTGTTTCTCTAGACTTGGCACGCTTTTCTCGGGGAACGTCTGGAGTTGCCTAAAGATAGTCAAGCCACTGGTGGCGTATGATGGCTCTGGAGTCAATTCAGGGAAATCGGGCCTCATCTCGAGGTGATTTGGGGTACTTCGGGATCCTTCACTATTCTGTTGTGACCTCAGCTTCCTTCTCTACATGTGACAGTGTTCTTGCTGATTGTCTCTAGATACATCAAGCAAGTCGAGGCTCCTGACATGTTTCATGGGGATCACGGAATTGCTCTGCAAGCAGATCAGGGGAACAGGTCTCATCTCGCTTGGAGGGGAAGTCTCATGGTTTTTCTCGAGTTGCAGTGGGGATGAGGTGTATATTCTCGAGTTACCGTGGGGATGGCCCTTCAACACTCTTGTTTGTTCAGCGACGTCAGGACTCCTGTCGAGTTACGAGGGATACCAAAGGAATCTCTTCGAGGCATTACAGGGCAAATGGGATGCTTCTCGAAGTGAGGCGGGAGACTCAGTGGCTCTTTCTAGTAGCCACAGAAATACTGAGATTCCTGTCAATATTCACTAGGAGTCAGGCCTCGTCACCTTTTGAAGCAGTGAGCTCTGCATGCCTCTCGAGGTGTCAGAGGCATGTGAGGCATTCTGTTGAAAGGAATCGGGGACCTAGGGCTTTATCTAGGAACTCCACAGGGGATTCAGACATCCCTTCACCTTGTGAGATGAGAGGTGAGCCTGTATTCAAGCCACTGCAAGGAAACCCGGCCTCCTTCCGATTCAGGGCTTCTCGGTGTATATGCAAATTGGGACAGCAAACTCAGGGTCCCTCCCTCATTCCTATTGCTAAGAGAAGCCTCCACTTGAGGGGCTTGTGCAAAGTTGGCATATGTCTTATATCTAAGCCAGGGAATCAGCTCTATTCTCGAGGCAATTTCTGGTATACGGAACATTCCTCGAGTGGCTCTGCTGAACTTTGTATTCCTCTAGCCGTGGCACGTTGTTCTCGGGGAACGTCTGGAGTTGCCTAAAGATAGTCAAGCCACTGGTCACGTATGAAGAAGGGGAAAGGGGGATGGCTCTGGAGTCAATGCAGGGGAATCGGGCCTCCTCTCGAGTTGATTTGGGGTACATGGGACTCCTTTGCGATGCTGATGTGACCTCAGAGTCCCTCGCTACTTGTGACAGTGATCTTCCAGATTGTCTCTGGAAACATCAAGCAAGTCGAGGCTCCTGACATGTTTCATGGTTACCAAGGAATTACTCTGCAAGCAGTGCAGGAAAATCGGGCCTCATCTCGCTTGGAGGGGGAAGTTTCATGGTTTTTCTCGAGTTGCGGCGGGGACCAGGGTTATATTCTCGAGTTATGGCGGGGATGGCCCTTCAACACTGGTGTTTGTTCAGCGACGTCAGGACTCCAGTCGAGTTATGGGGGACACCTAAGGAATCTCTTCGAGGCTTAGCAGGGCAAAAGGTACGCTTCTCGACGTGAGGCGGGAGACAGAGGGACCCTTTCAAATAGCCACAGGGATCCTGGGATTTCAGTCAATGTTCAAGAGGAGTCAGGCATCGTCACCTTTTGAAGCAGTGAGCTATGCATGCCTCTGAAGATGTCACGGGCATGTCAGGCATTCGACGAAAGGATTCGGGGAACCAGGGCTTTCTCTAGGGATTCCACAAGGGATTCAGGCATCCCTTCACCTTGTGAGATGAAAGGTGAGGCTGTATTCAAGCCACTGCAAGGAAACACGGCCTCCTTCCGAGTCAGGGCTTCTCGGTGTATATGCAAATTGGGGCAGCAAATCAGGGTCCCTCTCTCTCATTCCTATTGCTAAGAGAAGCCTCCTCTTGAGGGGCTTGTGCAAAGGTGGCATACGTCTTGCATCTGAGCCAGGGAATCAGCTCTATTCTCGAGTCAATTTCTGGTATACGGAACATTCCTCGAGTTGCTCTGCTGAACTTTGTATTCCTCTAGCCGTGGCACGTTGTTCTCGGGGAACGTCTGGAGTTGCCTAAAGATAGTCAAGCCACTGCTCACGTTGATGGGGAAATGGGGATGGCTCTGGAGTCAATGCAGGGGAATCGGGCCTCATCTCGAGTTGATTTGGGGTACATGAGACTCCTTCGCGATGCTAATGTGACCTCAGAGTCCCTCGCTACTTGTGACAGTGATCTTCCTGATTGTCTCTAGATACATCAAGCAAGTCGAGGCTCCTGACATGTTTCATGGTTACCAAGGAATTACTCTGCAAGCAGTGCAGGGAAATCGGGCCTCATCTCGCTTGGAGGGGGAAGTTTCATGGTTTTTCCCGAGTTGCGGCGGGGACCAGGGTTATATTCTCGAGTTACGGCGGGGATGGCCCTTCAACACTGGTGTTTGTTCAGCGACGTCAGGACTCCAGTCGAGTTACGGGGGACACCTCAGGAATCTCTTCGAGGCTTAGCAGGGCAAAAGGTATGCTTCTCGAAATGAGGCGGGAGACACAGGGACCCTTTCAAATAGCCACAGGGATCCTGGGATTTCAGTCAATATTCAAGAGGAGTCAGGCATCGTCACCTTTTGAAGCAGTGAGCTCTGCGTGCCTTTCGAGTTGTCAGAGGCACGTGAGGCATTCTGTGGAAAGGAGTCGGGGATCTAGGGCTTCCTCTAGGGACTCCACAGGGGAATCAGACATTCCTTCACCTTGTGAGATGAAAGGTGAGCCTGTATTCAAGCCCCTGCAAGGAAACGCGGCCTCCTTTCGAGTCAGGGCTTCAGGGTGTATATGTCACTTGAGGCTATAAACTCAGGGTCCCTCCCTCATACCTATTGCTGAGAGAAGCCTCCTCTTTGGGTGCTTGTGGAAAGTTGGCATACGTCTTGACTCGAAACCAGGGAATCAGCTCTCATTTCGAGGCAATTTGGCGTACACGGAGCATTCCTCAAGTTACTCTGCTGAACTTGGTATTCCTCTAGATTTGGCACGTTGTTCTCGGGGCACCTCTCGAGTTGCCTAAAGGAAGTCAAGCCACAGGTCGTGTTTGATGGGGAATGCGGGATGACTCTGGAGTCAATGCATGGGAATCGGGGCTCATCTCGAGTTGATTTGGGGTACATGGCCCTCCTTCACGATGCTGGTGTGACCTCAGTGTCCCTCTCTACTTGTGACATTGTTCTTGCGGATTGACTCGAGATCCATCAAGCAAGTCGAGTTTTCTGACATGTGTCATGGGGATCACGGAATTGCTCTGCATGCAGTGTAGGGGAATCGGGCCTCGTCTCGCTTAAAGGGGGAAGTCTCATGGTTTTTCTCGAGTCCCGGCGGGGACCGGGGATACATTCTCGAGTTACGGCGAGGAAGGGCCTTCAACACTCGTGTTTGTCCTGCGACGTCAGGACTCCTGTCGAGTTATGGTGGACACCTCAGAAATCTCTTCGAGGCTTGGCAGGGCTAATGAGACGCTTCTTGAGGTAAGGCGCGAGACCCAGGGGCTCTTTCCAAAAGCCACAGGGAACCTGGGATTCCTGTCAATGTTCAAGAGGAGTCACGCATATTTACCTTTTGAAGAAGTGAGCTCTGCGTGCCTCTCCAGATGTCAGAGTCATGTGAGGCATTCCGTCGAAATGAGTCGGGGACATAGGGCTTTCTCTAGGGATTCCACAGGGGATTCAGACATCCCTGCACGTTGTGGGATGACAGGTGAGCCTGTATTCAGCCACTGCAAGGAAACCCGGCCTCCTCTCTACTCAGGGCTTCTCGGTGTATATAACAATTGTCGCAACAAATTCAGGGTCCTCCCTCATACCTTTTGGCAAGAGAAGCCTCCTCTTGAGGGGCTTGTGCAATGTTGGCATACGTCTTGAATCTAACCCAGGGAATCACCTCTCATCTCGAGGCAATTTGTGGTTCATGGAGCATTCCTCGAGTTGCCCTGCTGAACTTCGTATTCCTCTAGACTTGGCACGTTGCTCTCGGGAAACATATGGAGTTGCCTAAAGGGAGTCAAGCCACTGGTCGTGTTTGATGGGGAACAGAGGATTGCTCTGGAGTCAATGCAGGGGAATCGGGCCTCATCTCCAGTTTATTTGGGTTACATGGCGCTCCTTCGCGATGCTGGTGTGACCTCAGGGTCCCTCTCTACTTGTGACAGTGTTCTTGCGGACTCTCTCGAGATCCATCAAGCAAGTCGAGGCTTCTTATAAGTTTCATGGTGATCACGGTATTGCTCGGCATGCAGTGCAGGGGAATCGGGCCTCATCTCGCGTGCATGGGGAAGTCTCATGGTTTTTCTCGCGTTGCGGCGTGGCCTGTGGTATATTCTCGAATTACGATGGGGATGGCCCTTCAACACTCGTCTTTGTTCATCGACGTCTGGACTCCTGTCAAGTTATGCGGGACACCTCAGGAATCTCTTCGAGGCTTGGCAGTCCAAAAGGGACATTTTGGAGTTGAGGCGGGAGACCAGGACCCCTTTCCAGTAGACACAGGGATACTGGGATTCCTGACAATGTTCATGAGGAGTCAGGCACCGTCACCTCTGGAAGCAGTGAGCTCTGCGTCTCTCTCGAGTTGTCAGAGGCATGTGAGGCATTCCGTCGAAAGGAGTCGGGGACATAGATCTTTCTATAGGGACTCCACAGGGGATTCAGACATCCCTTCCCCTTGTGAGATGAAAGATGATCCTGTAATCAAGCCACTGCAAGGAATACCAGCCTCCTTTCAAGTCAGGGTTTCTCTGTGTATATAACTTATGAGGCAACAAACTCAGGGTCTCTCCCTCATACCTATTCGTGAGAGAAGCCTCCTCCTGAGGGGCTTGTGGAAGGTTGGCATACGTCTTAAGTCTAGAAAGGTTGTTGCTGAACGATTAGACGCGGGATTCTTGGCCTCCGGAGGAGACGAATTCAATCCGGGGCCAGAGACGAGGCTGGATCGCTCAGAGCTTTTGTGTAATAAAGTTTTATTAAAGTATAAAGGAGATAGGGAAAGCTTCTGACATAGGCATCAGAAGGGGGCAAAAGAATACCCCCCTTCTAGTCTTTAGCTGTCTGTTATATAGTCACTCACAGTCTGTTAATGAAAAGGATGTCATAAAATTTAGAATGATACCAGATAATTCATCCCTGGCCATAAAACGATTGACTTGAATCTTGTAGAAGGGCAGAATACCAACAAATATTTTCATTTACATAGATTAGGGGAACAATACCTGAGTAAGTAAATTTAGGCCATTTGGCGGAACCAACTTGAAGATAGAGTCTGGGGTTCATTAACATAGCTTAAGACAACATTTCCATACGAAAAAGAAACGTATTGGTCAACTCAAGGTTTGAGAGTAGTTAGCTTCAGGTGAGACCAGGTGTCATGGCAACACAGCACTTTAAGAGAAACCTCTTTTAAATTTGTATAGAGAAGGAAAAACATATCGCTGGTTTGTTTCTTCCAGCCGCTTAAGAGAGATAAAAATGTCTGGCACCTGCAGCTTCTTTTTTCCATTTGGAGACCCCTGGCCTTCCTGCCTGTTACCCTCTCATTCCCCCCTTTTCTTTTAGGAGAATTATGTTGCCTAGGGAAAAGGGGCGTCGTTTTCATTCCATAACTGCTTCCGAGCTGACAAGGGGCGTTGTCCCTAAATTGGTGAGGCAACATATTCTCCTAATCCTCATAGTGAGGATGTCTGATCCAGGGGCCCCAAATAGTAGTCGGGAGAAGCTGCAGTGATAGCAGGAGTTTGAGCAACCATTTGTAACTTAAAAGCTTTCATGCGACTAGAAACAAATCCAGTTACACAGTTATAGATGCAGGGAGCAAACAGCAAAAACAAAACAATCAGAATTATTGTAATTAAGACAGATTTCCACCATGGGGAACTAGTTAACGTATCTCAAAGTGAGGCAATAGAGGCTTCAGGAGTATCCATGGCCTCAATCATCTTGTTCATGTGTTTAGTAAAATGAGTAACATTAGTGCTCATATCAGGTATATATGTGCAGCAAAATAGTCATTAAACTGAGACAGTGTATAATCAAAATTAAAAGTCACATTATGTCCATAGTTAAAGTACAGAGTATTACACCAGTCCATTCTAGGGTTTTTAGATGTCACCAGACGAAGAAGAGGCATCACATGTGATTGTTGTTGAAGGTATTCGCAGACTTGGAGAAAGTCTTTTCCTTGAAGTGGAGATGTCCACCACGGGAAGCCTTCCACTGAGGAAGTGGGGAGTGCTCCGCAGACCCAGCAGTTAGACCGATTGTGGAATGCAGCATAGGAGTGAGCCCAGGACAGGAAGGCATTGTCTTGAGGATCAAATGGCAGACTCAGGATTTCTGGAGTCAGCAGAAGTAGGCTCACATAGATTATCAGGCCCATCTGAAATGTACAAAGCCAGAGCATAGAAAGTAAAGACATAAAATGACATCACTTAGTTCTGGTCAGGGTGCCATCTCTTGACTCGAGTGTGATGCACCCATGAATCAATTCCTGGCACTTTGACAGCTGTGGGAGAAGAAAGAATAACCTGGTAAGGGCCTTCCCAGAGGGGCTCGAGGGATGAGCCCCCAGATCCCAATGTTTTTATAAGGACCTCAGTTCCTGGCTCAAATAGAGGCTTGCTGGATTCAGAGGCTGGGTCAGGAGTCGTCTCCTGGAGTTCTGTTAATGCCTGTTGAAAAGCTGAGAGCTGAGTTACATAATTAGTTAACTCTAAGGCTTCAGGATCTATAACAATGTCCGTGCGTAAGAAAGGCCTTCCATAAATACATTCAAAGGGGGACAGCCCCTCCTTTTTGGGGGCAGTTCGAGCCCTCATTAAAGCTATGGGTAGGACTTTAATCCAGTTGTCCTGTGTTTCTTGAGTTAATTTGCGCAGATGTCTTTTGATAATGTCATTAGCTTTTTCAACCTTTCCTGAGGATTGGGGTCTCCAGGAGCAGTGTAAGTGATACTCTATTCCTAGAGCTTTAGACACCCCCTGAGTTACAGCAGCTTTAAAGGCGGAGCCATTGTCACTCTGAAGGCTCCGTGGCAGCCCAAACCTGGGGATAATTTCATGGATTAAAATCTTTATAACCTCTTTAGCTTGTTCACTACGACAGGGGAAAGCCTCAATCCATCCAGTAAAAGTATCCACCCAAACTTGTAAGCAAGAATATCCATTAGCTTTTGGCATATGAGTAAAATCAATTTCCCAGTCTTCTCCAGGATACTTTCCCTTTCGTTGTAACCCAGATTTGGCTAGCTTTTCAGTCTTTGGGTTATTTTTCTGACAAACCTCACATCGTTTGATAATGTTTTTTAAAGTTTTCATTACATTTTTACCTTCAAACAAACGAGAAGCCATCTGGTAAGTACTTTCTACACCCAAATGAAAACTCTGATGTAAACCCTTAAGAATTTTCCACTGAGCATTTTCAGGAATTATTAATCGTCCATCCTCGGACTGTAACCATCCTTTATCAGTAATCTTTGCTCCTCTTTTCTCATATCTTTCTAATTCTTCCTCAGTATATTGTGGTTTTTTTTTCTGTTCCACAGGACCTGTCCAGATCAAAGGCGTCTGCAGGGAGGGGGTTTCGTAAAGTGCCGCTTTTTTGGCTTGAGAGTCAGCTAACAGGTTACCAGCAGCTACTTTACTCCCATCCCTGCTGTGCCCTTTGCAATGCATAACTGCTACTTCTTTAGGACAATAGATAGCAGTTAAAAGTCTCTCGATCTCTCTGAAATGCTTAATAGGTTCTCCTGTTGCTGTTTTAAACTGTCTTTCTTTCCATATTGCAGCATGAGCATGTAAAGTCAAATAAGCATACTTAGAATCAGTGTAAATATTCACACGTTGCCCTTTGCTTAACTCTAGAGCTCGGGTCAGGGCCACAAGCTCCGCTAACTGGGCACTGGTTCCCTGGGGGAGAGATTCAGCAGTCACCACAGCATAACCTGCTTTACGCTTTCCATCCCGAACAAAAGAACTGCCATCTGTAAATATTTCCATGTCAGGATTGTCTAATGGGGTATCCATTAGATCTTCCCGAGCTGCATAGTTTAAAGTTAAAAATTGAGAGCAATCATGATCAGGTGTTTCATTTTCCTTCTCAGGAAGGAAAGTAGCAGGATTTAAATTTCCACAAACTTTAAGCTTAGTTACTGGTCCTTCTAACAATAGTGACTGATATTTAAGAAGCCTACTGTCTGTCATCCAAATATTAACTTTAGAATTCAAGATTCCACTCACATCATGAGAAGTCAGTACAGTAAGGTTTCGTCCATTAATTATTTTTAAAGCTTCAGGTGCTAATAAAGCCGTTGCTCCAATTACTCTTAGGCAGTGGGGCCACCCACGTGCAATTACATCTAATTCTTTGCTTAGATATGCAATAGGTTGCTGATGAGGCCCTCGGGGTTGTGTCAAAACTCCCAAGGCCATACCTTTTCTTTCAGTGACAAACAAGTTAAATTCTGACCCTGTGGGCAAACTCAAAGCCGGAGCTTGCAGGAGAGCAGTCTGAAGAACCTTAAAAGCCTTTTGAGTATCTGGAGACCAAACCAGTTTGTCGGTTTGGGCCTGCTGAGTTTCAGCTATAAGTTTATATAAAGGCCGGGCAAGTTCCCCATAGCCCGGAATCCAAATACGACAGTAGCCTGTGATTCCCAAAAATCCTCTCAATTGCCTTAAAGTCATAGGTAGGGGATGGTTTAGTATAGGTTTAATTCTCTCAGGACCTATGGCCCTAGTCCCTTCTGATATGATTAGGCCCAGATATCTAACAGATTGTTGACAAAGCTGAGCCTTTTCTCTTGAAGCCTTGTAACCGCAGCCTGCCAGAAAGTTTAAGAAATCTTCTGAGGCTCGTGAACAAGCTTCCTCTGTTTCAGCACAGAGCAAAATATCATCTACATATTGTAACACTACGCTTCAGAGCTATTAAAGTTTTGTAGATCCCGTGACAAACTTTGTCCAAATAAGTGAGGACTGTCACGAATCCCTGGGGCAAAACTGTCCAGGTTAACTGAGAAGCTGGCTGCGTGGGGTCTTCAAAGGCAAATAGAAATTGACTTTCTTCCGCCAAAGGCACTGAATAGAAGGCATCTTTCAAATCAATTACTGAGAAATATTTGGCTCGTTCAGGAATTTCAGACAATAGAGTATAAGGATTAGGCACCACAGGGTGTAAAGGAACCACAGCCTCATTTATTATTCGCAAATCTTGAACTAATCTCCATTTACCGTTTGATTTCTTTATACCCAAAATAGGAGTGTTGCATGGACTGTTACAGGGAACTAACAGTCCCTGCTCTTTTAAATTCTCAATGATGGGTTTTAACCCTTCTTTAACCTCAGGTTTCAGTGGATACTGCTTTTTATGTGGGAATAAGTGTGGGTCTTTGAGCTTGACAACTACAGGAATAGCATTCTGTGCTCGACCCACAGATTTTCCATCAGCCCATACTCTAAGATTTACATTTTGTTCAACTAAAGGGAGAGAAAGGGAGGGCTCCATATTCATGAAAACAGAGGCATGGACTTTGCTCAGTATATCCCTTCCCAAAAGGGGTGAGGGTGATTCTGGCACGATAAGAAACTCGTGTGAAAATAGCACAGAATCCCAGTTGCACGATAAAGAATAACTGAAGTAATACCTTTTGGCTCGTCCAGACAGTCCCATTACAGAAGCGGATCGGGAAGAAAGTGGGCCAGGGGCTTCATTAAGCACGGAGTAAGTTGCCCCAGTATCTAAAAGGAAATTGACGGATTGGCCTCCCACCGTTATCAATACCCGGGGCTCCTCAGGTGTAATTAGGACGGGGGCTTGTGTGGGGACCCCCGGGCACCTTCAGTCCTGGTGGTCTTGAGAGTCAGACCCCTGAGACCTACGCCTCTGGGGGCAGTCTCTCCTCCAGTGTGGTCCCTTGCAGACCGGACAGGGAGCCGGGGGCGGCTTAGATGCCTGAGGGCAATCTCGCTTGAGATGCCCCTCCTTTCCACAGCAATAGCAAGCCCATCCCTTTTCACCTGGGTCCCTCTGGGCATTTTTCTCAGGCTGCTTAAGAACGGTTTTCATAGCCATTGCGAGAGCTTCCGCCTTTTCCTTCGTCTTTCTCTGCCTTTCTTTCTTTTCCTCATATTCCCTTCCATAATAGACTGTCTGAGCCAGTTGTAACAGATTATCTAAAGACTGATTTGGTCCATGCGCCCGTTTTGATAACTTACGGCGAATATCTGGAGCCGACTGAGTGAGAAATCTATCTTTTAAGATCACTTTTCCCTCTTCACTTTCGGGATCAATCTCAGTGAATCTGCGAAGGGCTTCTCTCAGTCTATCTAGGAATTTACCAGGAGCTTCCTTCTCCTCCTGTTCTATGTCTGCCAGTTTGCCATAGTTTAAAGGCTTAGAACGCGCCTGCTTGAGCCTTCAAGAATACATCTGACAAAATGACTCTGATCCCATCTTCCTTTAGCAGTGTTATAGTCCCAGTCTGGTTCTGTAGCTGGGACTGCCTGACTCCCAGTGGGGAGGGCAGTTATCTCGTCCTCTCTCTTTCCCACTGATTCATTACCAAGCCATTCATCTCCATAAGCAACCGCTTTTCCCAAAACTCGAGCTTTTGAGTCGGGAGTCAGTGTTTCTTCTTTAAGCCCTGGGGATCAAATCTATCCCAGTTTTTCAGGATACAGTTCAAAGGAGTGAGGCTGGAATTATTAGCTCCCATCTGTAAGAGAGAAAAAAAAGCGACCAGCGCCATTTTTTCTACCGGAGGCGTCCCTCCCTGCTCTAGATGGGGGTGTAGACAGACTTTACACCAAAAGCTTTTCCTTCCTGGTCGGACTTAGTCTGTCCCTTACCGACGCAGGCGTCACACTCGTCCCTCCCGGTTCTACCACCGAGACGGGGTGGGGATGCACCAGGGTAGACCTGACGGCATCCCTGACTGACGTCCAGCCCTTCACCTCGCTTGCCTCTGATGCCACCCGGGGTGCAATCAGAGTAACCTTCCGGAATGCTTCCCAAGCTAAGACCTCTGGGGGAAACATTTGCCACCTGAGTGCCTGTGCACGACCCTAAGTATATTCCTGACCACAGCAAGACCGATACAAACATGAAACTGAGAGGTTCCTTCCAAGTGTTACCACACCGATATAAGAGCCTCCTCTGGTCCACTAAGAGCCAGTGTTACCAAAGGGAAAGAAAAACACTGCAGCTCCAATCCGAGTCACCTTTAACCTCAGAGATGCTCTGGGAGTTAGAGCTCCACCTAGCTTCCGAACTTTCCATGCCTAGCGAGGCTAGGCGCTTCCTGACTACCAATCCAAGTTTGAGACCTAGGCCACAGTACAGTAGCAACATAGATTACAAGTCCCTTGAAAGCCTATGATCCGATAGATTAGGTTAGTACTTTTAATTCCCAAAGGAGTTATGAAATGGTCAAAGAGACCGAAAAGTTGACCGAGAAAGGAGAGTTCGGTCCACACGCTTTGCCCGTTTCTGGTCGGTTCCTGAAGAAGACATTGGTTGCCTCTTGGCATTGGCAGGTTGGTATAAACCCCCGACAGGTTTTTGCCATAAGCCTTATGAGGTCGCCGCGGAACCGCAGAGCAGGGCTCCTCATTTGCTTCGCGAGGGCGTTTCATTCATTCACACAAGCACACTGAAGAGTTAGTAAAGTACAGCAGAAAACATGTTTGCTAGGAGAACAAAGAACTAGAGCTCCAAGCATCCTTACCTTGTCTTGAAGGATCCCGGACGAGCCCCCAAGATGAAAGGTTGTTGCTGAACGATTAGACGCGGGATTCTTGGCCTCCGGAGGAGACGAATTCAATCCGGGGCCAGAGACGAGGCTGGATCGCTCAGAGCTTTTGTGTAATAAAGTTTTATTAAAGTATAAAGGAGATAGGGAAAGCTTCTGACATAGGCATCAGAAGGGGGCAAAAGAATACCCCCCTTCTAGTCTTTAGCTGTCTGTTATATAGTCACTCACAGTCTGTTAATGAAAAGGATGTCATAAAATTTAGAATGATACCAGATAATTCATCTCTGGCCATAAAACGATTGACTTGAATCTTGTAGAAGGGCAGAATACCAACAAATATTTTCATTTACATAGATTAGGGGAACAATACCTGAGTAAGTAAATTTAGGCCATTTGGCGAAACAACTTGAAGATAGAGTCTGGGGTTCATTAACATAGCTTAAGACAACATTTCCATACGAAAAAGAAACATATTGGTCAACTCAAGGTTTGAGAGTAGTTAGCTTCAGGTGAGACCAGGTGTCATGGCAACACAGCACTTTAAGAGAAACCTCTTTTAAATTTGTATAGAGAAGGAAAGACATATCGCTGGTTTGTTTCTTCCAGCCGCTTAAGAGAGATAAAAATGTCTGGCACCTGCAGCTTCTTTTTTCCATTTGGAGACCCCTGGCCTTCCTGCCTGTTACCCTCTCAATGAGGTGTATATTCTCGAGTTACCGTGGGGATGGCCCTTCAAAACTGTTGTTTGTTCAGCGACGTCAGAATTCCTGTCGAGTTACGAGGGATACCACAGGAATCTCTTCGAGGCATTTCAGGGCAAAAGGGATGCTTCTCGAAGTGAGGCGGGAGACTCAGTGGCCCTTTCCAGTAACCACAGAGATACTGGGATTCCTGTCAATATTCACTAGGAGTCAGGCCTCATCACCTTTTGAAGCAGTGAGCTCTGCATGCTTCTCGAGGTGTCAGAGGAATGTGAGGCATTCCGTCGAATGGAATCGGGGACCTAGGGCTTTCTCTAGGAACTCCACAGGGGATTCAGACATCCCTTCCCCTTGTGAGATGAAAGGTGAGCCTGTATTCAAGCCACTGCAAGGAAACCCGGCCTCCTTTCGAGTCAGGGCTTCTCGGTGTATATGCAAATTGGGGCTGCAAGCTCAGGGTCCCTCCGTCATTACTATTGCTGAGAGAAGCCTCCTCTTGAGGGGCTTGTGGAAAGTTGGCATACGTCTTGAATCTAAGCCAGGGAATCAGCTCTATTCTCGAGGCAATTTCTGGTATACGGAGCATTCCTCGAGTTGTTCTGCTGAACTTGGTATTCCTCTAGACTTGGCACGTTGTTCTCGGGGAACGTCTGGAGTTGCCTAAAGATAGTCAAGCCACTGGTCGCGTATGAAGGGAAAACGGGGATGGCTCTGGGTCAATGCAGGGGAAGCGGGCCTCATCTCGAGTTGATTTGGGGTACATGGGGCTCCTTCGCGATGCTGATGTGACCTCAGAGTACCTCGTTACTTGTGGCAGTGATCTTGCAGATTGTCTCTAGATACATCAAGCAAGTCGAGGCTCCTGAAAAGTTTCATGGTTATCAAGGAATTACTCTGCAAGCAGTGCAGCGGAATCGGGCCTCATCTCGCTTGGAGGGGGAAGTTTCATGGTTTTTCTCGTGTTGCGGTGGGGACCAGGGTTATATTCTCGAGTTACGGCGGGGATGGCCCTTCAACACTGGTGTTTGTTCAGCGACGTAAGGACTCCAGTCGAGTTACGGGGGACACCTCAGCAATCTCTTCGAGGCTTGGCAGGGCAAAAGGGACGCTTCTCGAGGTGAGGCGGGAGACACAGGGACCCTTTCAAATAGCCACAGGGATCCTGGGATTTCAGTCAATGTTCAAGAGGAGTCAGGCATCGTCACCTTTTGAAGCATTGAGCTATGCGTGCCTCTGGAGATGTCACGGGCATGTGAGGCATTTCGTCGAAAGGATTCGGGGAACCAGGGCTTTCTCTAGGGATTCCACAGGGGATTCAGGCACCCCTTCACCTTGTGAGATGAAAGGTGAGCCTGTATTCAAGCCACTGCAAGGAAACTTGGCCTTCTTTTGAGTCAGGGCTTCTCGGTGTATATGCCACTTGAGGCCACAAACTCAGGGTCCCTCACTCATACCTATTGCTGAGAGAAGCCTCCTCTTGAGGGGCTTGTGGAAAGTTGGCATACGTCTTGAGTCTAACCCAGGGAATCAGCTCTCATCTCGAGGCAATTTGGGGTACACGGAGCATTCCTCGAGTTGCTCTGCTGAACTTGGTATTACTCTGACTTGGCCCGTTGTTCTCAGGGAAACTCTGGAGTTGCCTAAAGGAAGTCAAGCCACTGGTCGTGTTTGATGGGAACGGGGGATGGCTCTGGAGTCAATGCAGGGGAATCGGGCCTCATCTCGAATTGATTTGGGGTACATGGTGCTCCTTTGCCATGCTGGTGTGACCTCAGGGTCCCTCTCAAATTGTGACAGAATTCTTGCGGATTGTTTCGAGATCCATCAAGCAAGTCGAGGCTCCTGTCATGTTTCATGTGTATCACGGAATTGCTCTGCATGCAGTGCTGGGGAATCGGGCCTCATCTCGCTTGGAGGGGATATCTCATGGTTTTTCTATAGTTGCGGTGGGGACCTGGGGTATATTCTCGAGTTACGGCGGGGATGGCCCTTCAACACTCGAGTTTGTTCAGCGACGGCAGGATTCCTGTCGAGTTATGAGAGACACCTCAGGAATGTCTTCGAGGCTTGGCAGCGCAAAAGGGACGTTTCTTGAGGTGAGGCTGGAGAGCCAGGGTCCTATTGCAGTAGCCACAGGGATACTGGGATTCCTGTCAATGTTCAAGAGGAGTCAGGCATCGTCACCTTTTGAAGCAGTGAGCTCTGCGTGCCTTTCGAGTTGTCAGAGGCATGTGACTAATTCTGTCGAAAAGAGTCGGGACCTAGGGCTTTCTCTAGGGACTCCAAAGGGGAATCAAACATTCCTTCACCTTGTGAGATGAAAGATCAGCATGTATTCAAGCCACTGCAAGGAAACCCGGCCTCCTTTCGAGTCAGGGCTTCTCGGTGTATATGCCACGTGACGCAGCAAACTCAGGGTCCCTCCCTCATACCTATTGCTGAGAGAAGCGTCCTCTTTGGGGGCTTGTGAAAAGTTGGCATACGTCTTAAGTCTAAACCAGGGAATCAGCTCTCATCTCGAGGCAATTTGGCGTACAAGGAGCATTCCTCGAGTTGCTCTGCTGAACTGGTGTTTCTCTAGACTTGGCACGTTGTTCTCGGGGAACGTCTGGAGTTGCCTAAAGATAGTCAAGCCACTGGTCGTGTTTGATGGGGATGGGGGATGGCTCTGGAGTCAATCCAGGGGAAATCGGGACTCATCTCGAGTTGATTTGGGGTACTTGGGATCCTTCACGATTCTGTTGTGACCTCAGGTTCCTCTCTACATGTGACAGTGTTCTTGATGATTGTCTCTAGATACATCAAGCAAGTCGAGGCTCCTGACATGTTTCATGGGGATCACGGAATTGCTCTGCAAGCAAATCAGGGGAATCAGGTCTCATCTCGCTTGGAGGGGGAGTCTCATGGTTTTTCTCGAGTTGCAGTGGGGACCTGGGTGTATATTCTCGAGTTACGTGGGGATGGCCCTTCAACACTCTTGTTTGTTCAGCGACGTCAGGACTCCTGTCGAGTTACGAGGGATACCTCAGGAATCTCTTCGAGGCTTGGCAGGGCAAATGGATGCTTCTCGAAGTGAGGCGGGAGACTCAGGGCCCTTTCCAGTAGCCACAGAGATACTGGGATTCCTGTCAATATTCAAGAGGAGTCAGGCTCGTCACCTTTTGAAGCAGTGAGCTCTGCGTGCCTCTCGAGTTGTGTCAGAGGATGTGAGGCATTCCGTCGAAAGGAGTCGGGGACCTAGGGCTTTCTCTAGGGACTCCACAGGTGATTTAGACATCCCTTCACCTTTTGAGATGAAAGGTGAGCCTGTATTCAAGCCACTGCAAGGAAACCCGGCCTCCTTCCGAGTCAGGGCTTCTCGGTGTATATGCCCATTGAGGCAGCAAACTCAGGGTCCTTCCCTCATTCCTATTGCTGAGAGAAGCCTCCTCTTGAGGGGCTTGTGGAAAGTTGGCATACGTCTTGAGTCTAAGCCAGGGAATCAGCTCTCATTCGAGGCAATTTGGGGTATGCACGGAGCATTCCTCGAGTTGCTCTGCTGAACTTGGTATTCCTCTAGACTTGGCACGTTGTTTTCGGGGAACCTCTGGAGTTGCCTAAAGATAGTCAAGCCACTGGTCTGTGTATGATGGGGAAAGGGGGATGGCTCTGGAGTCAATGCAGGGGAATCGGGCCTCATCTCGAGTTGATTTGGGGTACATGGGCTCCTTCGCGATGCTGATGTGACCTCAGGGTCCCTCTCTACTTGTGACAGTGATCTTGCAGATTGTCTCGAGATCCATCAAGCAAGTCGAGGCTCCTGACATGTTTCATGGTTATCACGGAATTGCTCTGCATGCAGTGCAGGGGAATCGGGCCTCATCTCGCTTGGAGGGGGAAGTTTCATGGTTTTTCTCGAGTTGCGGCGGGGACCAGGGTTATATTCTCGAGTTACGGCGGGGATGGCCCTTCAACACTGGTGTTTTGTTCAGCGACGTCAGGATTCCTGTCGAGTTACGGGGGACACCTCAGGAATCTCTTCGAGGCTTGGCAGGGCAAAAGGGACGCTTCTCGAGGTGAGGCGGGAGACACAGGGACCCTTTCAAATAGCCACAGGGATACTGGGATTCAGTCAATGTTCAAGAGGAGTCAGGCATCGTCACCTTTTGAAGCAGTGAGCTCTGCGTGCCTCTCGAGATGTCAGGGCATGTGAGGCATTTCGTCGAAAGAATTCGGGGAACCTAGGGCTTTCTCTAGGGATTCCACAGGGGATCAGACATCCCTTCACCTTGTGAGATGAAAGACTAGCCTGTATTCAAGCCACTGCAAGGAAACTCGGCCTCCTTTTGAGTCAGGGCTTCTCGGTGTATATGCCCATTGAGGCACAAACTCAGGGTCCCTCACTCATACCTATTGCTGAGAGAAGCCTCCTCTTGAGGGGCTTGTGGAAAGTTGGCATACGTCTTGAGTCTAACCAGGGAATCAGCTCTCATCTCGAGGCAATTTGGGGTACACGGAGCATTCCTCGAGTTGCTTTGCTGAACTTGGTATTACTCTGACTTGGCCACGTTGTTCTCGGGGAAACTCTGGAGTTGCCTAAAGGAAGTCAAGCCACTGGTCGTGTTTGATGGGGAACGGGGATGGCTCTGGAGTCAATGCAGGGGAATCGGGCCTCATCTCGAATTGATTTGGGGTTCATGGGGCTCCTTCGCGATGCTGGTGTGACCTCAGGGTCCCTCTCTAATTGTGACAGTGTTCTTGCGGATTGTCTCGAGATCCATCAAGCAAGTCGAGGCTCCTGACATGTTTCATGGGGCTCACGGAATTGCTCTCCATGCAGTGCAGGGGAATCGGGCCTCATCTCGCTTGGAGGGGAAGTCTCATGGTTTTTCTCGAGTTGCGGCGGGGACCTGGGGTACATTCTCGAGTTACGGCGGGGATGGCCCTTCAACACTCGTGTTTGTTCAGCGACGTCAGGACTCCTGTCGAGTTACGAGGGACACCTCAGGAATCTCTTCGAGGCTTGGCAGGGCAAAAGGGACGCTTCTTGAGGTGAGGCTGGAGACCCAGGGTCCCTTTCCAATAGCCACAGGGATACTGGGATTCCTGTCAATGTTCAAGAGGAGTCAGGCATCGTCACCTTTTGAAGCAGTGAGCTCTGCGTGCCTTTCGAGTTGTCAGAGGCATGTGAGGCATTCCGTCGAAAGGAGTCGGGGACCTAGGGCTTTCTCTAGGGACTCCACAGGGGAATCAGACATCCCTTCACCTTGTGAGATGAAAGATCAGCCTGTATTCAAGCCACTGCAAGGAAACCCGGCCTCCTTTCGAGTCAGGGCTTCTCGGTGTATATGCCACTTGAGGCAGCAAACTCAGGGTCCCTCCCTCATACCTATTGCTGAGAGAAGCCTCCTCTTGAGGGCTTGTGGAAAGTTGGCATACGTCTTGAGTCTAAGCCAGGGAATCAGCTCTCATCTCGAGGCAATTTGGGGTACATGGAGCATTTCTCGAGTTGCTCTGCTGAACTTGGTATTCCTCTAGACTTGGCACGTTGTTCTCGGGGAACCTCTGGAGTTGCCTAAAGGAAGTCAAGCCACAGGTCGTGTTTTATGGGGAACGGGGGATGGCTCTGGAGTCAATGCAGGGAATCGGGCCTCATCTCGAGTTGATTTGGGGTACATGGAGCTCCTTCGCGATGCTGGTGTGACCTCAGGGTCCCTCTCTACTTGTGACAGTGTTCTTGCGGATTGTCTCGAGATCCATCAAGCAAGTCGAGGCTCCTGACATGTTTCATGGGGCTCACGGAATTGCTCTGCATGCAGTGCAGGGGAATCGGGCCTCATCTCGCTTGAAGGGGGAAGTCTCATGGTTTTTCTCGAGTTGCGGCGGGGACCTGGGATATATTCTCGAGTTACGGCGGGATGGCCCTTCAACACTCGTGTTTGTTCAACGAAGTCAGGACTCCTGTCGAGTTACGGGGACACCTCAGGAATCTCTTCGAGGCTTGGCAGGGCAAATGGGATGCTTCTCGAGGTGAGGCGGAGACCCAGGGGCCCTTTCCAAAGCCACAGGGAACCTGGGATTCCTGTCAATGTTCAAGAGGAGTCAGGCTCCGTCACCTTTTGAAGCAGTGAGCTCTGCGTGCCTCTCGAGATGTCAGAGGCATGTGAGGCATTCCGTCGAAAGGAGTCGGGGACCTAGGGCTTTCTCTAGGGATTCCACAGGGGATTCAGACATCCCTGCACGTTTGTGAGATGAAAGGTGAGCCTGTATTCAAGCCACTGCAAGGAAACCCGGCCTCCTTTCGAGTCAGGGCTTCTCGGTGTATATGCCAATTGAGGCAAAAATTCAGGGTCCCTCCCTCATACCTATTGCTGAGAGAAGCCTCCTCTTGAGGGCTTTGTGGAAAGTTGGCATACGTCTTGAGTCTAAGCCAGGGAATCAGCTCTCATCTCGAGGCAATTTGGGGTACACGGAGCATTCCTCGAGTTGCCCTGCTGAAATTGGTATTTCTCTAGACTTGGCACGTTGTTCTCGGGAAACATATGGAGTTGCCTAAAGGGAGTCAAGCCACTGGTCGTGTTTGATGGGGAACAGGGGATGCTCTGGAGTCAATGCAGGGAAATCGGGCCTCATCTCGAGTTTATTTGGGTTACATGGCGCTCCTTCGCGATGCTGGTGTGACCTCAGGGTCCCTCTCTACTTGTGACAGTGTTCTTGCGGACTGTCTCGAGATCCATCAAGCAAGTCGAGGCTCCTGACATGTTTCATGGTGATCACGGAATTGCTCTGCATGCAGTGCAGGGGAATCGGGCCTCATCTCGCTTGGAGGGGGAAGTCTCATGGTTTTTCTCGAGTTGCGGCGGGGACCTGGGGTATATTCTCGAGTTACGGCGGGGATGGCCCTTCAACACTCGTCTTTGTTCAACGAAGTCAGGACTCCTGTCGAGTTATGCGGGGACACCTCAGGAATCTCTTCGAGGCTTGGCAGGGCAAAAGGGACATTTCTCGAGGTGAGGCGGGAGACCAGGGCCCTTTCCAGTAGCCACAGGATACTGGGATTCCTGTCAATGTTCAAGAGGAGTCAGGCACCGTCACCTTTGAAGCAGTGAGCTCTGCGTCCCTCTCGAGTTGTCAGAGGCATGTGAGGCATTCCGTCGAAAGGAGTCGGGGACATAGGGCTTTCTCTAGGGATTCCACAGGGGATTCAGACATCCCTTCACTTGTGAGATGAAAGATGAGCCTGTAATCAAGCCACTGCAAGGAATCCCAGCCTCCTTTCAAGTCAGGGCTTCTCTGTGTATATAACATATGAGGCAAAAAAATCAGGGTCCCTCCCTCATACCTATTGCTGAGAGAAGCCTCCTCTTGAGGGGCTTGTGGAAGGTTGGCATACGTCTTGAGTCTAAACCATTGAATCAGCTCTCATCTCGAGGCAATTTGGGGTACAAGGAGCATTCCTCGAGTTGCTCTCTGAAACTTGGTATCCTCTAGACTTGGCACGTTGTTCTCGGGGAACGTCTGGAGTTGCCTAAAGATAGTCAAGCCACTGGTCGCGTATGATGGGAACGGGGGATGGCTCTGGAGTCAATGCAGGGGAAATCGGGCCTCATCTCGAGTTGATTTGGGGGTACTGGGCTCCTTCGCGATGCTGTGTGACCTCAGGTTCCTCTCTACTTGTGACAGTGTTCTTGCGGATTGTCTCTAGATACATCAAGCAAGTCGAGGATCCTGACATGTTTCATGGGGATCACGGAATTGCTCTGCAAGCAGTGCAGGGGAATCGGGCCTCATCTCGCTTGGAGGGGGAAGTCTCATGGTTTTTCTCGAGTTGCAGCGGGGACCTGGGTTATATTCTCGAGTTACGGCGGGGATGGCCCTTCAACACTCTTGTTTGTTCAGCGACGTCAGGACTCCTGTCGAGTTACGAGGGACACCTCAGGAATCTCTTCGAGGCTTGGCAGGGCAAAAGGGACGCTTCTCGAGGTGAGGCGGGAGACCCAGGGCCCTTTCCAGTAGCCACAGGGATACTGGGATTCCTGTCAATGTTCAAGAGAGAGTCAGGCCTCGTCACCTTTTGAAGCAGTGAGCTCTGCGTGCCTCTCGAGGTGTCAGAGGCATGTGAGGCATTCCGTCGAAAGGAGTCGGGGACCTAGGGCTTTCTCTAGGGACTCCACAGGGGATTCAGACATCCCTTCACCTTGTGAGATGAAAGGTAGAGCCTGTATTCAAGCCACTGCAAGGAAACCCGGCCTCCTTTCGAGTCAGGGCTTCTCGGTGTATATGCCAATTGAGGCAGCAAACTCAGGGTCCCCCCCTCATACCTATTGCTGAGAGAAGCCTCCTCTTGAGGGGCTTGTGGAAAGTTGGCATACGTCTTGAGTCTAAGCCAGGGAATCAGCTCTCATCTCGAGGCAATTTGGGGTACACGGAGCATTCCTCGAGTTGCTCTGCTGAACTTGGTATTCCTCTAGACTTGGCACGTTGTTCTCGGAACCTCTGGAGTTGCCTAAAGATAGTCAAGCCACTGGTCGTGTTTGATGGGGAACGGGGGATGGCTCTGGAGTCAATGCAGGGGAAGCGGGCCTCATCTCGAGTTGATTTGGGGCCATGGGCTCCTTCGCGATGCTGGTGTGACCTCAGGGTCCCTCTCTACTTGTGACAGTGTTCTTGCGGATTGTCTCGAGATCCATCAAGCAAGTCGAGGCTCCTGACATGTTTCATGGGGCTCACGGAATTGCTCTGCATGCAGTGCAGGGGAATCGGGCCTCATCTCGCTTGGAGGGGGAAGTCTCATGGTTTTTCTCGAGTTGCGGCGGGGACCTGGGGTATATTCTCGAGTTACGGCGGGGATGGCCCTTCAACACTCGTGTTTGTTCAGCGACGTCAGGACTCCTGTCGAGTTACGAGGGACACCTCAGGAATCTCTTCGAGGCTTGGCAGGGCAAAAGGGACGCTTCTCGAGGTGAGGCGGGAGACCCAGGGTCTTCAGTAGCCACAGGGATACTGGGATTCCTGTCAATGTTCAAGAGGAGTCAGGCATCGTCACCTTTTGAAGCAGTGAGCTCTGCGTGCCTCTCGAGATGTCAGAGGCATG
The DNA here is from genome assembly GCA_020976825.1 of Odocoileus hemionus. Taxonomy (NCBI): domain Eukaryota; kingdom Metazoa; phylum Chordata; class Mammalia; order Artiodactyla; family Cervidae; genus Odocoileus; species Odocoileus hemionus. The sequence continues at coordinate 70,032 of JAJLRB010001519.1, read as the reverse complement.
TGAGGCATTTCGTCGAAAGGAGTCGGGGACCTAGGCTTTCTCTAGGGACTCCACAGGGGATTCAGACATCCCTTCACCTTGTGAGATGAAAGACTGAGCCTGTATTCAAGCCACTGCAAGGAAACCGGCCTCCTTTTCGAGTCAGGGCTTCTCGGTGTATATGCCACTTGAGGCAGCAAAATCTCAGGGTCCCTCCCTCATACCTATTGCTGAGAGAAGCCTCCTCTTTGGGGCTTGTGGAAAGTTGGCATACGTCTTGAGTCTAAGCCAGGGAATCAGCTCTCATCTCGAGGCAATTTGGGGTACACGGAGCATTCCTCGAGTTGCTCTGCTGAACTTGGTATTCCTCTAGACTTGGCACGTTGTTCTCGGGGCAACCTCTGGAGTTCCCTAAAGGAAGTCAAGCCACAGGTCGTGTTTGATGGGGAACGGGGGATGGCTCTGGAGTCAATGCATGGGAATCGGGGCTCATCTCGAGTTGATTTGGGGTACATGGCGCTCCTTCGCGATGCTGGTGTGACCTCAGTGTCCCTCTCTACTTGTGACAGTGTTCTTGCGGACTGACTCGAGATCCATCAAGCAAGTCGAGTTTTCTGACATGTGTCATGGGGATCACGGAATTGCTCTGCATGCAGTGCAGGGGAATCGGGCCTCATCTCGCTTGAGGGGGAAGTCTCATGGTTTTTCTCGAGTTGCGGCGGGGACCGGGGATACATTCTCGAGTTACGGCGAGGATGGCCTTCAACACTCGTGTTTGTCCAACGACGTCAGGACTCCTGTCGAGTTACGGGGACACCTCAGGAATCTCTTCGAGGCTTGGCAGGGCAAAAGGGACGCTTCTCGAGGTGAGGCGGAGACCCAGGGGCCCTTTCCAAAAGCCACAGGGAACTGGGATTCCTGTCAATGTTCAAGAGGAGTCACGCATATTTCACCTTTTGAAGCAGTGAGCTCTGCGTGCCTCTCGAGATGTCAGAGTCATGTGAGGCATTCCGTCGAAATGAGTCGGGGACCTAGGGCTTTCTCTAGGGATTCCACAGGGGATTCAGACATCCCTGCACGTTGTGAGATGAAAGGTGAGCCTGTATTCAGCCACTGCAAGGAAACCCGGCCTCCTTTCGAGTCAGGGCTTCTCGGTGTATATAACAATTGAGGCAACAAATTCAGGGTCCCTCCCTCATACCTATTGGTGAGAGAAGCCTCCTCTTGAGGGGCTTGTGGAAATGTTGGCATACGTCTTGAGTCTAACCCAGGGAATCAGCTCTCATCTCGAGGCAATTTGTGGTTCACGGAGCATTCCTCGAGTTGCCCTGCTGAACTTCGTATTCCTCTAGACTTGGCACGTTGTTCTCGGGAAACATATGGAGTTGCCTAAAGGGAGTCAAGCACACTGTCGTGTTTGATGGGGAACAGGGGGATTGCTCTGGAGTCAATGCAGGGGAATCGGGCCTCATCTCGAGTTTATTTGGGTTACATGGCGCTCCTTCGCGATGCTGGTGTGACCTCAGGGTCCCTCTCTACTTGTGACAGTGTTCTTGCGGACTGTCTCGAGATCCATCAAGCAAGTCGAGGCTCCTTATAAGTTTCATGGTGATCACGGTATTGCTCGGCATGCAGTGCAGGGGAATCGGGCCTCATCTCGCGTGGAGGGGGAAGTCTCATGGTTTTTCTCGAGTTGCGGCGGGGACCTGGGGTATATTCTCGAGTTACGATGGGGATGGCCCTTCAACACTCGTCTTTGTTCATCGACGTCTGGACTCCTGTCAAGTTATGCGGGACACCTCAGGAATCTCTTCGAGGCTTGGCAGTCCAAAAGGGACACTTCTGGAGGTGAGGCGGGAGACCAGGGCCCCTTTCCAGTAGCCACAGGGATACTGGGATTCCTGACAATGTTCATGAGGAGTCAGGCACCGTCACCTCTGAAAGCAGTGAGCTCTGCGTCCCTCTCGAGTTGTCAGAGGCATGTGAGGCATTCCGTCGAAAGGAGTCGGGGACATAGATCTTTCTCTAGGGACTCCACAGGGGATTCAGACATCCCTTCCCCTTGTGAGATGAAAGATGAGCCTGTAATCAAGCCACTGCAAGGAATCCCAGCCTCCTTTCAAGTCAGGGCTTCTCTGTGTATATAACATATGAGGCAACAAACTCAGGGTCTCTCCCTCATACCTATTCGTGAGAGAAGCCTCCTCTTGAGGGGCTTGTGGAAGGTTGGCATACGTCTTAAGTCTAAACCATTGAATCAGCTCTCATCTCGAGGCAATTTGGGGTACAAGGAGCATTCCTCGAGTTGCTCTCCTGAACTTGGTGTTCCTCTAGACTTGGCACGTTGTTCTCGGGGAACGTCTGGAGTTGCCTAAAGATAGTCAAGCCACTGGTCGCGTATGATGGGGAACGGGGGATGGCTCTGGAGTCAATGCAGGGAAATCGGGCCTCATCTCGAGTTGATTTGGGGTACTTCGGGATCCTTCACGATTCTGTTGTGACCTCAGGTTCCTTCTCTACATGTGACAGTGTTCTTGTTGATTGTCTCTAGATACATCAAGCAAGTCGAGGCTCCTGACATGTTTCATGGGGATCACGGAATTGCTCTGCAAGCAGTTCAGGGGAACAGGTCTCATCTCGCTTGGAGGGGGAAGTCTCATGGTTTTTCTCGAGTTGCAGTGGGGATGAGGTGTATATTCTCGAGTTACCGTGGGGATGGCCCTTCAACACTCTTGTTTGTTCAGCGACGTCAGGACTCCTGTCGAGTTACGAGGGATACCACAGGAATCTCTTCGAGGCATTTCAGGGCAAATGGGATGCTTCTCGAAGTGAGGCGGGAGACTCAGTGGCCCTTTCCAGTAGCCACAGAGATACTGGGATTCCTGTCAATATTCACTAGGAGTCAGGCCTCATCACCTTTTTGAAGCAGTGAGCTCTGCGTGCCTCTCGAGGTGTCAGAGGCATGTGAGGCATTCCGTCGAAAGGAGTCGGGGACCTAGGGCTTTCTCTAGGGACTCCACAGGGGATTCAGACATCCCTTCACCTTGTGAGATGAAAGGTGAGCCTGTATTCAAGCCACTGCAAGGAAACCCGGCCTCCTTCCGAGTCAGGGCTTCTCGGTGTATATGCAAATTGGGGCAGCAAACTCAGGGTCCCTCCCTCATTCCTATTGCTGAGAGAAGCCTCCTCTTGAGGGGCTTGTGGAAAGTTGGCATACGTCTTTGAATCTAAGCCAGGGAATCAGCTCTCATTCTCGAGGCAATTTCTGGTATACACGGAGCATTCCTCGAGTTGCTCTGCTGAACTTGGTATTCCTCTAGACTTGGCACGTTGTTCTCGGGGAACGTCTGGAGTTGCCTAAAGATAGTCAAGCCACTGGTCGCGTATGAAGGGGAAAGGGGGATGGCTCTGGAGTCAATGCAGGAGCGGGCCTCATCTCGAGTTGATTTGGGGTACATGGGGCTCCTTCGCGATGCTGATGTGACCTCAGGGTCCCTCTCTACTTGTGACAGTGATCTTGCAGATTGTCTCTAGATACATCAAGCAAGTCGAGGCTCCTGACATGTTTCATGGTTATCAAGGAATTACTCTGCAAGCAGTGCAGGGGAATCGGGCCTCATCTCGCTTGGAGGGGGAAGTTTCATGGTTTTTCTCGAGTTGCGGCGGGGACCAGGGTTATATTCTCGAGTTACGGCGGGGATGGCCCTTCAACACTGGTGTTGTTCAGCGACGTCAGGACTCCAGTCGAGTTACGGGGGACACCTCAGGAATCTCTTCGAGGCTTGGCAGGGCAAAAGGGACGCTTCTCGAGGTGAGGCGGGAGACACAGGGACCCTTTCAAATAGCCACAGGGATCCTGGGATTCCAGTCAATGTTCAAGAGGAGTCAGGCATCGTCACCTTTTGAAGCAGTGAGCTATATGCGTGCCTCTGGAGATGTCACGGGGCATGTGAGGCATTTCGTCGAAAGGATTCGGGGAACCAGGGCTTTCTCTAGGGATTCCACAGGGGATTCAGACATCCCTTCACCTTGTGAGATGAAAGGTGAGCCTGTATTCAAGCCAGTGCAAGGAAACTCGGCCTCCTTTTGAGTCAGGGCTTCTCGGTGTATATGCCACTTGAGGCCACAAACTCAGGGTCCCTCACTCATACCTATTGCTGAGAGAAGCCTCCTCTTGAGGGGCTTGTGGAAAGTTGGCATACGTCTTGAGTCTTAACCAGGGAATCAGCTCTCATCTCGAGGCAATTTGGGGTACACGGAGCATTCCTCGAGTTGCTCTGCTGAACTTGGTATTCCTCTAGACTTGGCACGTTGTTCTCGGGGCAACTCTGGAGTTGCCTAAAGGAAGTCAAGCCACAGGTCGTGTTTGATGGGGAACGGGGGATGGCTCTGGAGTCAATGCAGGGGAATCGGGGCTCATCTCGAGTTGATTTGGGGTACATGGGGCTCCTTCGCGATGCTGGTGTGACCTCAGGGTCCCTCTCTACTTGTGACAGTGTTTTTGCGGATTGTCTCGAGATCCATCAAGCAAGTCGAGGCTCCTGACATGTTTCATGGGGCTCACGGAATTGCTCTGCATGCAGTGCAGGGGAATCGGGCCTCATCTCGCTTGGAGGGGGAAGTCTCATGGTTTTTCTCGAGTTGCGGGGGGACCTGGGGTATATTCTCGAGTTACGGCGGGGATGGCCCTTCAACACTCGTGTTTGTTCAGCGACGTCAGGACTCCTGTCGAGTTATGAGGGACACCTCAGGAATCTCTTCGAGGCTTGGCAGGGCAAAAGGGACGCTTCTCGAGGTGAGGCTGGAGACCCAGGGCCCTTTCCAGTAGCCACAGGGATACTGGGATTCCTGTCAATGTTCAAGAGGAGTCAGGCATCGTCAAATTTTGAAGCAGTGAGCTCTGCGTGCCTCTCGAGGTGTCAGAGGCATGTGAGGCATTCCGTCGAAAGGAGTCGGGGACCTAGGGCTTTCTCTAGGGACTCCACAGGGGATTCAGACATCCCTTCACCTTGTGAGATGAAAGATGAGCCTGTATTCAAGCCACTGCAAGGAAACCCGGCCTCCTTTCGAGTCAGGGCTTCTCGGTGTATATGCCACTTGAGGCAGCAAACTCAGGGTCCCTCCTCATACCTATTGCTGAGAGAAGCCTCCTCTTGAGGGGCTTGTGGAAAGTTGGCATACGTCTTGAGTCTAAGCCAGGGAATCAGCTCTCATCTCGAGGCAATTTGGGGGTACACGGAGCATTCCTCGAGTTGCTCTGCTGAACTTGGTATTCCTCTAGACTTGGCACGTTGTTTTCGGGGAAACCTGGAGTTGCCTAAAGGGAGTCAAGCCACAGGTCGTGTTTGATGGGGAACGGGGGGGATGGCTCTGGAGTCAATGCAGGGGAATCGGGCCTCATCTCGAGTTGATTTGGGGTACATGGCGCTCCTTCGCGATGCTGGTGTGACCTCAGGGTCCCTCTCTACTTGTGACAGTGTTCTTGCGGATTGACTCGAGATCCATCAAGCAAGTCGAGGCTCCTGACATGTTTCATGGGGATCACGGAATTGCTCTGCATGCAGTGCAGGGGAATCGGGCCTCATCTCGCTTGGAGGGGGAAGTCTCATGGTTTTTCTCGAGTTGCGGCGGGGACCTGGGGTACATTCTCGAGTTACGGCGGGGATGGCCCTTCAACACTCGTGTTTGTTCAACGACGTCAGGACTCCTGTCGAGTTACGGGGACACCTCAGGAATCTCTTCGAGGCTTGGCAGGGCAAAAGGGATGCTTCTCGAGGTGAGGCTCGGGAGACCCAGGGGCCCCTTTCCAGTAAGCCACAGGGATACTGGGATTCCTGTCAATGTTCAAGAGGAGTCAGGCATCCGTCACCTTTTGAAGCAGTGAGCTCTGCGTGCCTCTCGAGTGTCAGAGGCATGTGAGGCATTCCGTCGAAAGGAGTCGGGGACCTAGGGCTTTCTCTAGGGACTCCACAGGGGATTCAGACATCCCTTCACCTTGTGAGATGAAAGACTAGCCTGTATTCAAGCCACTGCAAGGAAACCCGGCCTCCTTTCGAGTCAGGGCTTCTCGGTGTATATAACATTGAGGCAACAAATCTCAGGGTCCCTCCCTCATACCTATTGCTGAGAGAAGCCTCCTCTTGAGGGGCTTGTGGAAAGTTGGCATACGTCTTGAGTCTAACCCAGGGAATCAGCTCTCATCTCGAGGCAATTTGGGGTACACGGAGCATTCCTCGAGTTGCTCTGCTGAACTTGGTATTCCTCTAGACTTGGCACGTTGTTCTCGGGGAAACCTCTGGAGTTGCCTAAAGGGAGTCAAGCCACAGGTCGTGTTTGATGGGGAACGGGGGATGGCTCTGGAGTCAATGCAGGGGAATCGGGCCTCATCTCGAGTTGATTTGGGGTACATGGCGCTCCTTCGCGATGCTGGTGTGACCTCAGGGTCCCTCTCTACTTGTGACAGTGTTCTTGCGGACTGTCTCGAGATCCATCAAGCAAGTCGAGGCTCCTGACATGTTTCATGGGGATCACGGAATTGCTCTGCATGCAGTGCAGGGGAATCGGGCCTCATCTCGCTTGGAGGGGGAAGTCTCATGGTTTTTCTCGAGTTGCGGCGGGGACCTGGGGTACATTCTCGAGTTACGGCGGGGGGATGGCCCTTCAACACTCGTTTGTTCAACGAAGTCAGGACTCCTGTCGAGTTACGAGGGACACCTCAGGAATCTCTTCGAGGCTTGGCAGGGCAAAAGGGACGCTTCTCGAGGTGAGGCGGGAGACCCAGGGGCCCTTTCCAGTAGCCACAGGGATACTGGGATTCCTGAGTCAATGTTCAAGAGGAGTCAGGCATCCGTCACCTTTTGAAGCAGTGAGCTCTGCGTGCCTCTCGAGTTGTCAGAGGCATGTGAGGCATTCCGTCGAAAGGAGTCGGGGACCTAGGGCTTTCTCTAGGGACTCCACAGGGGATTCAGACATCCCTTCACCTTGTGAGATGAAAGATGAGCCTGTATTCAAGCCACTGCAAGGAAACCCAGCCTCCTTTCGTCAGGGCTTCTCGGTGTATATGCCATTGAGGCAAGCAAACTCAGGGTCCCTCCCTCATACCTATTGCTGAGAGAAGCCTCCTCTTGAGGGGCTTGTGGAAAGTTGGCATACGTCTTGAGTCTAAACCAGGGAATCAGCTCTCATCTCGAGGCAATTTGGGGTACACGGAGCATTCCTCGAGTTGCTCTGCTGAACTTGGTATTCCTCTAGACTTGGCACGTTGTTCTCGGGGAAACCTCTGGAGTTGCCTAAAGGGAGTCAAGCCACTGGTCGTGTTTGATGGGGAACGGGGGATGGCTCTGGAGTCAATGCAGGGGAATCGGGCCTCATCTCGAGTTGATTTGGGGTACATGGAGCTCCTTCGCGATGCTGGTGTGACCTCAGGGTCCCTCTCTACTTGTGACAGTGTTCTTGCGGATTGTCTCGAGATCCATCAAGCAAGTCGAGGCTCCTGACATGTTTCATGGGGATCACGGAATTGCTCTGCATGCAGTGCAGGGGAATCGGGCCTCATCTCGCTTGGAGGGGGAAGTCTCATGGTTTTTCTCGAGTTGCGGGGGGGACCTGGGGTACATTCTCGAGTTACGGGGGGATGGCCCTTCAACACTCGTGCTTGTTCAGCGACGTCAGGACTCCTGTCGAGTTACGAGGGACACCTCAGGAATCTCTTCGAGGCTTGGCAGGGCAAAAGGGACGCTTCTCGAGGTGAGGCGGGAGACCAGGGCCCCTTTCCAGTAGCCACAGGGATACTGGGATTCCTGTCAATGTTCAAGAGGAGTCAGGCACCGTCACCTTTTGAAGCAGTGAGCTCTGCGTGCCTCTCGAGTTGTCAGAGGCATGTGAGGCATTCCGTCGAAAGGAGTCGGGGACCTAGGGCTTTCTCTAGGGACTCCACAGGGGTTCAGACATCCCTTCACCTTGTGAGATGAAAGATGAGCCTGTATTCAAGCCACTGCAAGGAAACCCAGCCTCCTTTCGAGTCAGGGCTTCTCTGTGTATATAACATTGAGGCAGCAAACTCAGGGTCCCTCCCTCATACCTATTGCTGAGAGAAGCCTCCTCTTGAGGGGCTTGTGGAAAGTTGGCATACGTCTTGAGTCTAAACCAGGGAATCAGCTCTCATCTCGAGGCAATTTGGGGTACAAGGAGCATTCCTCGAGTTGCTCTCCTGAACTTGGTATTCCTCTAGACTTGGCACGTTGTTCTCGGGGAACGTCTGGAGTTGCCTAAAGATAGTCAAGCCACTGGTCGTGTATGATGGGGAACGGGGGATGGCTGGGAGTCAATGCAGGGAAATCGGGCCTCATCTCGAGTTGATTTGGGGTACTTCGGGATCTCCTTCACGATGCTGTTGTGACCTCAGGTTCCTTCTCTACATGTGACAGTGTTCTTGTTGATTGTCTCTAGATATCATCATCAAGCAAGTCGAGGCTCCTGACATGTTTCATGGGGATCACGGAATTGCTCTGCAAGCAGTGCAGGGGAATCAGGCCTCATCTCGCTTGGAGGGGGAAGTCTCATGGTTTTTCTCGAGTTGCAGCGGGGACCTGAGGTATATTCTCGAGTTACGGGGGGATGGCCCTTCAACACTCTTGTTTGTTCAGCGACGTCAGGACTCCTGTCGAGTTACGAGGGACACCACAGGAATCTCTTCGAGGCATTTCAGGGCAAAAGGGGATGCTTCTCGAGTGAGGCGGGAGACCAGGGCCCCTTTCCAGTAGCCACAGAGATACTGGGATTCCTGTCAATGTTCAAGAGGAGTCAGGCCTCGTCACCTTTTGAAGCAGTGAGCTCTGCGTGCCTCTCGAGGTGTCAGAGGCATGTGAGGCATTCCGTCGAAAGGAGTCGGGGACCTAGGGCTTTCTCTAGGGACTCCACAGGGGATTCAGACATCCCTTCACCTTGTGAGATGAAAGGTGAAGCCTGTATTCAAGCCACTGCAAGGAAACCCCTCCTCCTTTCGAGTCAGGGCTTCTCGGTGTATATGCAAATTGAGGCAGCAAACTCAGGGTCCCTCCCTCATACCTATTGCTGAGAGAAGCCTCCTCTTGAGGGGCTTGTGGAAAGTTGGCATACGTCTTGAATCTAAGCCAGGGAATCAGCTCTCATTCTCGAGGCAATTTGGGGTACACGGAGCATTCCTCGAGTTGCTCTGCTGAACTTGGTATTCCTCTAGACTTGGCACGTTGTTCTCGGGGAACGTCTGGAGTTGCCTAAAGATAGTCAAGCCACTGGTCGTGTATGAAGGGGAAAGGGGGATGGCTCTGGAGTCAATGCAGGGGAATCGGGCCTCATCTCGAGTTGAGTTGATTTGGGGTACATGGGGCTCCTTCGCGATGCTGATGTGACCTCAGAGTCCCTCGCTACTTGTGACAGTGATCTTGCAGATTGTCTCTAGATACATCAAGCAAGTCGAGGCTCCTGACATGTTTCATGGTTATCAAGGAATTACTCTGCAAGCAGTGCAGGGGAATCGGGCCTCATCTCGCTTGGAGGGGGAAGTTTCATGGTTTTTCTCGAGTTGCGGCGGGGACCAGGGTTATATTCTCGAGTTACGGCGGGGATGGCCCTTCAACACTGGTGTTTGTTCAGCGACGTCAGGACTCCAGTCGAGTTACGGGGGACACCTCAGGAATCTCTTCGAGGCTTGGCAGGGCAAAAGGGACGCTTCTCGAGGTGAGGCGGGAGACACAGGGACCCTTTCAAATAGCCACAGGGATCCTGGGATTTCAGTCAATGTTCAAGAGGAGTCAGGCATCGTCACCTTTTGAAGCAGTGAGCTATGCGTGCCTCTGGAGATGTCAGGGTCATGTGAGGCATTTCGTCGAAAGGATTCGGGGAACCAGGGCTTTCTCTAGGGATTCCACAGGGGATTCAGACATCCCTTCACCTTGTGAGATGAAAGGTAAGCCTGTATTCAAGCCAGTGCAAGGAAACTCGGCCTCCTTTTGAGTCAGGGCTTCTCGGTGTATATGCCACTTGAGGCCACAAACTCAGGGTCCCTCACTCATACCTATTGCTGAGAGAAGCCTCCTCTTGAGGGGCTTGTGGAAAGTTGGCATACGTCTTGAGTCTTAACCAGGGAATCAGCTCTCATCTCGAGGCAATTTGGGGTACACGGAGCATTCCTCGAGTTGCTCTGCTGAACTTGGTATTACTCTGACTTTACACGTTGTTCTCGGGGAACTCTGGAGTTGCCTAAAGGGAAGTCAAGCCACTGGTCGTGTTTGATGGGGAACGGGGGATGGCTCTGGAGTCAATGCAGGGGAATCGGGGCCTCATCTCGAATTGATTTGGGGTACATGGGGCTCCTTCGCCATGCTGGTGTGACCTCAGGGTCCCTCTCTACTTGTGACAGTGTTCTTGCGGATTGTCTCGAGATCCATCAAGCAAGTCGAGGCTCCTGACATGTTTCATGGGGGCTCCGGAATTGCTCTGCATGCAGTGCAGGGGAATCGGGCCTCATCTCGCTTGGAGGGGAAGTCTCATGGTTTTTCTCGAGTTGCGGTGGTGTCCTGGGGTATATTCTCGAGTTACGGCGGGGATGGCCCTTCAACACTCGAGTTTGTTCAGCGACGGCAGGATTCCTGTCGAGTTATGAGGGACACCTCAGGAATCTCTTCGAGGCTTGGCAGGGCAAAAGGGACGCTTCTTGAGGTGAGGCTGGAGACCCAGGGTCCCATTGCAGTAGCCACAGGGATACTGGGATTCCTGTCAATGTTCAAGAGGAGTCAGGCATCGTCACCTTTTGAAGCAGTGAGCTCTGCGTGCCTTTCGAGTTGTCAGAGGCATGTGAGGCATTCTGTCGAAAGGAGTCGGGGACCTAGGGCTTCCTCTAGGGACTCCACAGGGGAATCAGACATCCCTTCACCTTGTGAGATGAAAGATCAGCCTGTATTCAAGCCACTGCAAGGAAACCCGGCCTCCTTTCGAGTCAGGGCTTCTCGGTGTATATGCCACTTGAGGCAGCAAACTCAGGGTCCCTCCCTCATACCTATTGCTGAGAGAAGCCTCCTCTTTGGGTGCTTGTGGAAAGTTGGCATACGTCTTGAGTCTAAGCCAGGGAATCAGCTCTCATCTCGAGGCAATTTGGGGTACACGGAGCATTCCTCGAGTTGCTCTGCTGAACTTGGTATTCCTCTAGACTTGGCACGTTGTTCTCGGGGCACCTCTGGAGTTGCCTAAAGGAAGTCAAGCCACAGGTCGTGTTTGATGGGGAACGGGGGATGGCTCTGGAGTCAATGCATGGGAATCGGGGCTCATCTCGAGTTGATTTGGGGTACATGGCGCTCCTTCGCGATGCTGGTGTGACCTCAGTGTCCCTCTCTACTTGTGACAGTGTTCTTGCGGATTGACTCGAGATCCATCAAGCAAGTCGAGTTTTCTGACATGTGTCATGGGGATCACGGAATTGCTCTGCATGCAGTGCAGGGGAATCGGGCCTCATCTCGCTTGAAGGGGGAAGTCTCATGGTTTTTCTCGAGTTCCGGCGGGGACCGGGGATACATTCTCGAGTTACGGCGAGGAAGGGCCTTCAACACTCGTGTTTGTCCTGCGACGTCAGGACTCCTGTCGAGTTACGGTGGACACCTCAGGAATCTCTTCGAGGCTTGGCAGGGCAAATGGGATGCTTCTCGAGGTGAGGCTCGAGACCCAGGGGCCCTTTCCAAAAGCCACAGGGAACCTGGGATTCCTGTCAATGTTCAAGAGGAGTCACGCATATTTACCTTTTGAAGCAGTGAGCTCTGCGTGCCTCTCCAGATGTCAGAGTCATGTGAGGCATTCCGTCGAAATGAGTCGGGGACCTAGGGCTTTCTCTAGGGATTCCACAGGGGATTCAGACATCCCTGCACGTTGTGAGATGAAAGGTGAGCCTGTATTCAGCCACTGCAAGGAAACCCGGCCTCCTTTCGAGTCAGGGCTTCTCGGTGTATATAACAATTGAGGCAACAAATTCAGGGTCCCTCCCTCATACCTATTGGTGAGAGAAGCCTCCTCTTGAGGGGCTTGTGGAAAGTTGGCATACGTCTTGAGTCTAACCCAGGGAATCACCTCTCATCTCGAGGCAATTTGTGGTTCACGGAGCATTCCTCGAGTTGCCCTGCTGAACTTCGTATTCCTCTAGACTTGGCACGTTGTTCTCGGGAAACATATGGAGTTGCCTAAAGGGAGTCAAGCCACTGGTCGTGTTTGATGGGGAACAGGGGATTGCTCTGGAGTCAATGCAGGGGAATCGGGCCTCATCTCGAGTTTATTTGGGTTACATGGCGCTCCTTCGCGATGCTGGTGTGACCTCAGGGTCCCTCTCTACTTGTGACAGTGTTCTTGCGGACTGTCTCGAGATCCATCAAGCAAGTCGAGGCTCCTTATAAGTTTCATGGTGATCACGGTATTGCTCGGCATGCAGTGCAGGGGAATCGGGCCTCATCTCGCGCGTGGAGGGGGAAGTCTCATGGTTTTTCTCGAGTTGCGGCGGGGACCTGGGGTATATTCTCGAGTTACGATGGGGATGGCCCTTCAACACTCGTCTTTGTTCATCGAAGTCTGGACTCCTGTCAAGTTATGCGGGACACCTCAGGAATTCTTCGAGGCTTGGCAGTCCAAAAGGGACACTTCTGGAGGTGAGGCGGGAGACCAGGGCCCCTTTCCAGTAGCCACAGGGATACTGGGATTCCTGACAATGTTCATGAGGAGTCAGGCACCGTCACCTCTGAAAGCAGTGAGCTCTGCGTCCCTCTCGAGTTGTCAGAGGCATGTGAGGCATTCCGTCGAAAGGAGTCGGGGACATAGATCTTTCTATAGGGACTCCACAGGGGATTCAGACATCCCCTCCCCTTGTGAGATGAAAGATGAGCCTGTAATCAAGCCACTGCAAGGAATCCCAGCCTCCTTTCAAGTCAGGGCTTCTCTGTGTATATAACATATGAGACAAGAAACTCAGGGTCTCTCCCTCATACCTATTCGTGAGAGAAGCCTCCTCTTGAGGGGCTTGTGGAAGGTTGGCATACGTCTTAAGTCTAAACCATTGAATCAGCTCTCATCTCGAGGCAATTTGGGGTACAAGGAGCATTCCTCGAGTTGCTCTCCTGAACTTGGTGTTCCTCTAGACTTGGCACGTTGTTCTCGGGGAACGTCTGGAGTTGCCTAAAGATAGTCAAGCCACTGGTCGCGTATGATGGCTCTGGAGTCAATGCAGGGAAATCGGGCCTCATCTCGAGTTGATTTGGGGTACTTCGGGATCCTTCACGATTCTGTTGTGACCTCAGGTTCCTTCTCTACATGTGACAGTGTTCTTGTTGATTGTCTCTAGATACATCAAGCAAGTCGAGGCTCCTGACATGTTTCATGGGGATCACGGAATTGCTCTGCAAGCAGTGCAGGGGAACAGGTCTCATCTCGCTTGGAGGGGGAAGTCTCATGGTTTTTCTCGAGTTGCAGTGGGGATGAGGTGTATATTCTCGAGTTACCGTGGGGATGGCCCTTCAACACTCTTGTTTGTTCAGCGACGTCAGGACTCCTGTCGAGTTACGAGGGATACCACAGGAATCTCTTCGAGGCATTTCAGGGCAAATGGGATGCTTCTCGAAGTGAGGCGGGAGACTCAGTGGCCCTTTCCAGTAGCCACAGAGATACTGGGATTCCTGTCAATATTCACTAGGAGTCAGGCCTCGTCACCTTTTGAAGCAGTGAGCTCTGCGTGCCTCTCGAGGTGTCAGAGGCATGTGAGGCATTCCGTCGAAAGGAGTCGGGGACCTAGGGCTTTCTCTAGGGACTCCACAGGGGATTCAGACATCCCTTCACCTTGTGAGATGAAAGGTGAGCCTGTATTCAAGCCACTGCAAGGAAACCCGGCCTCCTTTCGAGTCAGGGCTTCTCGGTGTATATGCAAATTGAGGCAGCAAACTCAGGGTCCCTCCCTCATTCCTATTGCTGAGAGAAGCCTCCTCTTGAGGGGCTTGTGGAAAGTTGGCATACGTCTTTGAATCTAAGCCAGGGAATCAGCTCTATCTCGAGGCAATTTGGGGTACACGGAGCATTCCTCGAGTTGCTCTGCTGAACTTGGTATTCCTCTAGACTTGGCACGTTGTTCTCGGGGAACGTCTGGAGTTGCCTAAAGATAGTCAAGCCACTGGTCGCGTATGAAGGGGAAAGGGGGATGGCTCTGGAGTCAATGCAGGGGAATCGGGCCTCATCTCGAGTTGATTTGGGGTACATGGGGCTCCTTCGCGATGCTGATGTGACCTCAGAGTCCCTCGCTACTTGTGACAGTGATTTTGCAGATTGTCTCTAGATACATCAAGCAAGTCGAGGCTCCTGACATGTTTCATGGTTATCAAGGAATTACTCTGCAAGCAGTGCAGGGGAATCGGGCCTCATCTCGCTTGGAGGGGGAAGTTTCATGGTTTTTCTCGAGTTGCGGCGGGGACCAGGGATATATTCTCGAGTTACGGCGGGGATGGCCCTTCAACACTGGTGTTTGTTCAGCGACGTCAGGACTCCAGTCGAGTTACGGGGGACACCTCAGGAATCTCTTCGAGGCTTGGCAGGGCAAAAGGGACGCTTCTCGAGGTGAGGCGGGAGACACAGGGACCCTTTCAAATAGCCACAGGGATCCTGGGATTTCAGTCAATGTTCAAGAGGAGTCAGGCATCGTCACCTTTTGAAGCAGTGAGCTATGCGTGCCTCTGGAGATGTCACGGGCATGTGAGGCATTCCGTCGAAAGGATTCGGGGAACCAGGGCTTTCTCTAGGGATTCCACAGGGGATTCAGACATCCCTTCACCTTGTGAGATGAAAGGTAGCCTGTATTCAAGCCACTGCAAGGAAACTCGGCCTCCTTTTGAGTCAGGGCTTCTCGGTGTATATGCCACTTGAGGCCACAAACTCAGGGTCCCTCACTCATACCTATTGCTGAGAGAAGCCTCCTCTTGAGGGGCTTGTGGAAAGTTGGCATACGTCTTGAGTCTTAACCAGGGAATCAGCTCTCATCTCGAGGCAATTTGGGGTACACGGAGCATTCCTCGAGTTGCTCTGCTGAACTTGGTATTCCTCTAGACTTGGCACGTTGTTCTCGGGGAACTCTGGAGTTGCCTAAAGAAAGTCAAGCCACAGGTCGTGTTTGATGGGGAACGGGGGATGGCTCTGGAGTCAATGCAGGGGAATCGGGCCTCATCTCGAATTGATTTTTGGGTACATGGGGCTCCTTCGCGATGCTGGTGTGACCTCAGGGTCCCTCTCTACTTGTGACAGTGTTCTTGCGGATTGTCTCGAGATCCATCAAGCAAGTCGAGGCTCCTGACATGTTTCATGGGGCTCACGGAATTGCTCTGCATGCAGTGCAGGGGAATCGGGCCTCATCTCGCTTGGAGGGGAAGTCTCATGGTTTTTCTCGAGTTGCGGCGGGGTCCTGGGGTATATTCTCGAGTTACGGCGGGGATGGCCCTTCAACACTCGAGTTTGTTCAGCGACGTCAGGATTCCTGTCGAGTTACGAGGGACACCTCAGGAATCTCTTCGAGGCTTGGCAGGGCAAAAGGGACGCTTCTCGAGGTGAGGCGGAGACCCAGGGTCCCATTGCAGTAGCCACAGGGATACTGGGATTCCTGTCAATGTTCAAGAGGAGTCAGGCATCGTCACCTTTTGAAGCAGTGAGCTCTGCGTGCCTTTCGAGTGTCAGAGGCATGTGAGGCATTCTGTCGAAAGGAGTCGGGGACCTAGGGCTTTCTCTAGGGACTCCACAGGGGAATCAGACATCCCTTCACCTTGTGAGATGAAAGATCAGCCTGTATTCAAGCCACTGCAAGGAAACCCGGCCTCCTTTCGAGTCAGGGCTTCTCGGTGTATATGCCACTTGAGGCAGCAAACTCAGGGTCCCTCCCTCATACCTATTGCTGAGAGAAGCCTCCTCTTTGGGGCTTGTGGAAAGTTGGCCGTACGTCTTGAGTCTAAGCCAGGGAATCAGCTCTCATCTCGAGGCAATTTGGGGTACACGGAGCATTCCTCGAGTTGCTCTGCTGAACTTGGTATTCCTCTAGACTTGGCACGTTGTTCTCGGGGCACCTCTGGAGTTGCCTAAAGGGAGTCAAGCCACAGGTCGTGTTTGATGGGGAACGGGGGATGGCTCTGGAGTCAATGCAGGGAATCGGGCTCATCTCGAGTTGATTTGGGGTACATGGCGCTCCTTCGCGATGCTGGTGTGACCTCAGTGTCCCTCTCTACTTGTGACAGTGTTCTTGCGGATTGACTCGAGATCCATCAAGCAAGTCGAGTTTTCTGACATGTGTCATGGGGATCACGGAATTGCTCTGCATGCAGTGCAGGGGAATCGGGCCTCATCTCGCTTGAAGGGGGAAGTCTCATGGTTTTTCTCGAGTTCCGGCGGGGACCTGGGGTACATTCTCGAGTTACGGCGGGAATGGCCCTTCAACACTCGTGTTTGTCCTGCGACGTCAGGACTCCTGTCGAGTTACGGTGGACACCTCAGGAATCTCTTCGAGGCTTGGCAGGGCAAAAGGGATGCTTCTCGAGGTGAGGCTCGAGAGACCCAGGGGCCCTTTCCAAAAGCCACAGGGAACCTGGGATTCCTGTCAATGTTCAAGAGGAGTCACGCATATTTACCTTTTGAAGCAGTGAGCTCTGCGTGCCTCTCCAGATGTCAGAGTCATGTGAGGCATTCCGTCGAAAGAGTCGGGGACCTAGGGCTTTCTCTAGGGATTCCACAGGGGATTCAGACATCCCTTCACGTTGTGAGATGAAAGGTGAGCCTGTATTCAAGCCACTGCAAGGAAACCCGGCCTCCTTTCGAGTCAGGGCTTCTCGGTGTATATATACAATTGAGGCAGCAAAATCTCAGGGTCCCTCCCTCATACCTATTGCTGAGAGAAGCCTCCTCTTGAGGGGCTTGTGGAAAGGTGGCATACGTCTTGAGTCTAAAGCCAGGGAATCAGCTCTCATCTCGAGGCAATTTGGGGTACACGGAGCATTCCTCGAGTTGCTCTGCTGAACTTGGTATTCCTCTAGACTTGGCACGTTGTTCTCGGGAAACATATGGAGTTGCCTAAAGGGAGTCAAGCCACTGGTCGTGTTTGATGGGGAACAGGGGGGATGGCTCTGGAGTCAATGCAGGGGAATCGGGCCTCATCTCGAGTTGATTTGGGTTACATGGCGCTCCTTCGCGATGCTGGTGTGACCTCAGGGTCCCTCTCTACTTGTGACAGTGTTCTTGCGGACTGTCTCGAGATCCATCAAGCAAGTCGAGGCTCCTTACATGTTTCATGGGGATCACGGAATTGCTCTGCATGCAGTGCAGGGGAATCGGGCCTCATCTCGCTTGGAGGGGGAAGTCTCATGGTTTTTCTCGAGTTGCGGCGGGGACCTGGGGTACATTCTCGAGTTACGGCGGGGATGGCCCTTCAACACTCGTGTTTTTGTTCATCGAAGTCCCTGGACTGGACTCCTGTCGAGTTACGAGGGACACCTCAGGAATCTCTTCGAGGCTTGGCAGGGCAAAAGGGACACTTCTCGAGGTGAGGCGGGAGACCAGGGCCCTTTCCAGTAGCCACAGGGATACTGGGATTCCTGTCAATGTTCAAGAGGAGTCAGGCACCGTCACCTTTGAAGCAGTGAGCTCTGCGTGCCTCTCGAGTTGTCAGAGGCATGTGAGGCATTCCGTCGAAAGGAGTCGGGGACATAGGGCTTTCTCTAGGGACTCCACAGGGGATTCAGACATCCCTTCACCTTGTGAGATGAAAGATGAGCCTGTAATCAAGCCACTGCAAGGAAACCCAGCCTCCTTTCAGTCAGGGCTTCTCTCTGTATATAACATATGAGGCAACAAACTCAGGGTCCCTCCCTCATACCTATTGCTGAGAGAAGCCTCCTCTTGAGGGGCTTGTGGAAAGGTGGCATACGTCTTGAGTCTAAACCATTGAATCAGCTCTCATCTCGAGGCAATTTGGGGTACACGGAGCATTCCTCGAGTTGCTCTCCTGAACTTGGTACTCCTCTAGACTTGGCACGTTGTTCTCGGGGAACCTCTGGAGTTGCCTAAAGGGAGTCAAGCCACTGGTCGTGTTTGATGGGGAACGGGGGATGGCTCTGGAGTCAATGCAGGGGAAATCGGGCCTCATCTCGAGTTGATTTGGGGTACATGGAGCTCCTTCGCGACGATGCTGTTGTGACCTCAGGTTCCCTCTCTACTTGTGACAGTGTTTTTGCGATTGTCTCTAGATACATCAAGCAAGTCGAGGCTCCTGACATGTTTCATGGGGATCACGGAATTGCTCTGCATGCAGTGCAGGGGAATCGGGCCATCTCTCGCTTGGAGGGGGAAGTCTCATGGTTTTTCTCGAGTTGCGGCGGGGACCTGGGGTACATTCTCGAGTTACGGCGGGGATGGCCCTTCAACACTCGTGTTTGTTCAACGAAGTCAGGACTCCTGTCGAGTTACGAGGGACACCTCAGAAGTCTCTTCGAGGCTTGGCAGGGCAAAAGGGACGCTTCTCGAGTGAGGCGGGAGACCCAGGGCCCTTTCCAGTAGCCACAGGATACTGGGATTCCTGTCAATGTTCAAGAGGAGTCAGGCTCCGTCACCTTTTGAAGCAGTGAGCTCTGCGTGCCTCTCGAGGTGTCAGAGGCATGTGAGGCATTCCGTCGAAAGGAGTCGGGGACCTAGGGCTTTCTCTAGGGACTCCACAGGGGATTCAGACATCCCTTCACCTTGTGAGATGAAAGACTGAGCCTGTATTCAAGCCACTGCAAGGAAACCCGGCCTCCTTTCGAGTCAGGGCTTCTCGGTGTATATGCCCATTGAGGCAGCAAACTCAGGGTCCCTCCCTCATACCTATTGCTGAGAGAAGCCTCCTCTTGAGGGGCTTGTGGAAAGTTGGCCTACGTCTTGAGTCTAAGCCAGGGAATCAGCTCTCATCTCGAGGCAATTTGGGGTACACGGAGCATTCCTCCTCGAGTTGCTCTGCTGAACTTGGTATTCCTCTAGACTTGGCACGTTGTTCTCGGGGAACGTCTGGAGTTGCCTAAAGGGAGTCAAGCCTCAGGTCGTGTTTGATGGGGAACGGGGGATGGCTCTGGAGTCAATGCAGGGGAAGCGGGCCTCATCTCGAGTTGATTTGGGGTACATGGGGCTCCTTCGCGATGCTGGTGTGACCTCAGGGTCCCTCTCTACTTGTGACAGTGTTCTTGCAGCGGACTGTCTCGAGATCCATCAAGCAAGTCGAGGCTCCTGACATGTTTCATGGGGGCTCACGGAATTGCTCTCTGCATGCAGTGCAGGGGAATCGGGCCTCATCTCGCTTGGAGGGGGAAGTCTCATGGTTTTTCTCGAGTTGCGGCGGGGACCTGGGGTACATTCTCGAGTTACGGCGGGGATGGCCCTTCACACTCGTGTTTGTTCAGCGACGTCAGGACTCCTGTCGAGTTACGAGGGACACCTCAGGAATCTCTTCGAGGCTTGGCGGTGCAAAAGGGACGCTTCTCGAGGTGAGGCGGGAGACCCAGGGTCCCTTTCCAGTAGCCACAGGGATACTGGGATTCCTCAATGTTCAAGAGGAGTCAGGCATCGTCACCTTTTGAAGCAGTGAGCTCTGCGTGCCTCTCGAGGTGTCAGAGGCATGTGAGGCATTCCGTCGAAAGGAGTCGGGGACCTAGGGCTTTCTCTAGGGACTCCACAGGGGATGCAGACATCCCTTCACCTTGTGAGATGAAAGATGAGCCTGTATTCAAGCCACTGCAAGGAAACTCGGCCTCCTTTCGAGTCAGGGCTTCTCGGTGTATATGCCACTTGAGGCAGCAAACTCAGGGTCCCTCCCTCATACCTATTGCTGAGAGAAGCCTCCTCTTGAGGGGCTTGTGGAAAGTTGGCCTACGTCTTGAGTCTAAGCCAGGGAATCAGCTCTCATCTCGAGGCAATTTGGGGTACACGGAGCATTCCTCGAGTTGCTCTGCTGAACTTGGTATATTCTCTCTAGACTTGGCACGTTGTTCTCGGGGGGAACCTCTGGAGTTGCCTAAAGGGAGTCAAGCCACTGGTCGTGTTTGATGGGGAACGGGGGATGGCTCTGGAGTCAATGCAGGGGAAGCGGGCCTCATCTCGAGTTGATTTGGGGTACATGGAGCTCCTTCGCGATGCTGGTGTGACCTCAGGGTCCCTCTCTACTTGTGACAGTTCTTTTGCGGATTGTCTCGAGATCCATCAAGCAAGTCGAGGCTCCTGACATGTTTCATGGGGCTCACGGAATTGCTCTGCATGCAGTGCAGGGGAATCGGGCCTCATCTCGCTTGGAGGGGGAAGTCTCATGGTTTTTCTCGAGTTGCGGCGGGGTCCTGGGGTACATTCTCGAGTTACGGCGGGGATGGCCCTTCAACCCTCGTGTTTGTTCAGCGACGTCAGGACTCCTGTCGAGTTACGAGGGACACCTCAGGAATCTCTTCGAGGCTTGGCAGGGCAAAAGGGACGCTTCTTCTCGAGAGGTGAGAGCGGGAGACCCAGGGTCCCTTTCCAGTAGCCACAGGGATACTGGGATTCCTGTCAATGTTCAAGAGGAGTCAGGCTCCGTCACCTTTTGAAGCAGTGAGCTCTGCGTGCCTCTCGAGGTGTCAGAGGCATGTGAGGCATTCCGTCGAAAGGAGTCGGGGACCTAGGGCTTTCTCTAGGGACTCCACAGGGGATGCAGACATCCCTTCACCTTGTGAGATGAAAGATCTAGACTGACTGTATTCAAGCCACTGCAAGGAAACCCGGCCTCCTTTCGAGTCAGGGCTTCTCGGTGTATATGCCACATTGAGGCAGCAAACTCAGGGTCCCTCCCTCATACCTATTGCTGAGAGAAGCCTCCTCTTGAGGGGCTTGTGGAAAGTTGGCCTACGTCTTGAGTCTAAGCCAGGGAATCAGCTCTCATCTCGAGGCAATTTGGGGTACACGGAGCATTCCTCGAGTTGCTCTGCTGAACTTGGTATTCCTCTAGACTTGGCACGTTGTTGTCTGGAATCCTCTGGAGTTGCCTAAAGGGAGTCAAGCCACAGGTCGTGTTTGATGGGGAACGGGGGATGGCTCTGGAGTCAATGCAGGGGAAGCGGGCCTCATCTCGAGTTGATTTGGGGCCCATGGAGCTCCTTCGCGATGCTGGTGTGACCTCAGGGTCCCTCTCTACTTGTGACAGTGTTTTTGCGGATTGTCTCGAGATCCATCAAGCAAGTCGAGGCTCCTGACATGTTTCATGGGGCTCACGGAATTGCTCTGCATGCAGTGCAGGGGAATCGGGCCTCATCTCGCTTGGAGGGGGAAGTCTCATGGTTTTTCTCGAGTTGCGGCGGGGACCTGGGGTACATTCTCGACTTACGGCGGGGATGGCCCTTCAACCCTCGTGTTTGTTCAACGAAGTCAGGACTCCTGTCGAGTTACGAGGGACACCTCAGGAATCTCTTCGAGGCTTGGCAGGGCAAAAGGGACGCTTTCTCGAGGTGAGTCGGGAGACCCAGGGCCCTTTCCAGTAGCCACAGGGATACTGGGATTCCTGTCAATGTTCAAGAGGAGTCAGGCACCGTCAAATTTTGAAGCAGTGAGCTCTGCGTGCCTCTCGAGGTGTCAGAGTCATGTGAGGCATTCCGTCGAAAGGAGTCGGGGACCTAGGGCTTTCTCTAGGGACTCCACAGGGGATGCAGACATCCCTTCACCTTGTGAGATGAAAGATGAGCCTGTATTCAAGCCACTGCAAGGAAACCCTGCCTCCTTTCGAGTCAGGGCTTCTCGGTGTATATGCCACTTGAGGCAGCAAACTCAGGGTCCCTCCCTCATACCTATTGCTGAGAGAAGCCTCCTCTTGAGGGGCTTGTGGAAAGTTGGCCTACGTCTTGAGTCTAAGCCAGGGAATCAGCTCTCATCTCGAGGCAATTTGGGGTACACGGAATAGTCCTCGAGTTGCTCTGCTGAACTTGGTATTCCTCTAGACTTGGCCCGTTGTTCTCGGGGAACCTCTGGAGTTGCCTAAAGGGAGTCAAGCCTCAGGTCGTGTTTGATGGGGAACGGGGGATGGCTCTGGAGTCAATGCAGGGGAAGCGGGCCTCATCTCGAGTTGATTTGGGGTACATGGAGCTCCTTCGCGATGCTGGTGTGACCTCAGGGTCCCTCTACTTGTGACAGTGTTTTTTGCGGACTGTCTCGAGATCCATCAAGCAAGTCGAGGCTCCTGACATGTTTCATGGGGCTCACGGAATTGCTCTGCATGCAGTGCAGGGGAATCGGGCCTCATCTCGCTTGGAGGGGGAAGTCTCATGGTTTTTCTCGAGTTGCGGCGGGGACCTGGGTACATTCTCGAGTTACGGCGGGGATGGCCCTTCAACCCTCGTGTTTGTTCAACGAAGTCAGGACTCCTGTCGAGTTACGAGGGACACCTCAGGAATCTCTTCGAGGCTTGGCAGGGCAAAAGGGACGCTTCTCGAGTGAGGCGGGAGACCCAGGGCCCTTTCCAGTAGCGTGATACTGGGATTCCTGTCAATGTTCAAGAGGAGTCAGGCACCGTCACCTTTTGAAGCAGTGAGCTCTGCGTGCCTCTCGAGTGTCAGAGGCATGTGAGGCATTCCGTCGAAAGGTTTCGGGGACCTAGGGCTTTCTCTAGGGACTCCACAGGGGATGCAGACATCCCTTCACCTTGTGAGATGAAAGATGAGCCTGTATTCAAGCCACTGCAAGGAAACCCGGCCTCCTTTCGAGTCAGGGCTTCTCGGTGTATATGCCACTTGAGGCAGCAAACTTAGGGTCCCTCCCTCATACCTATTGCTGAGAGAAGCCTCCCCTTGAGGGGCTTGTGGAAAGTTGGCCTACGTCTTGAGTCTAAGCCAGGGAATCAGCTCTCATCTCGAGGCAATTTGGGGTACACGGAGCATTCCTCGAGTTGCTCTGCTGAACTTGGTATTCCTCTAGACTTGGCACGTTGTTCTCGGGGAACCCTGTGGAGTTGCCTAAAGGAGTCAAGCCACTGGTCGTGTTTGATGGGGAACGGGGGATGGCTCTGGAGTCAATGCAGGGGAAGCGGGCCTCATCTCGAGTTGATTTGGGGTGCCCATGGAGCTCGTTTCGCGATGCTGGTGTGACCTCAGTGTCCCTCTCTACTTGTGACAGTGTTCTTGTGGATTGTCTCGAGATCCATCAAGCAAGTCGAGGCTCCTGACATGTTTCATGGGGCTCACGGAATTGCTCTGCATGCAGTGCAGGGGAATCGGGCCTCATCTCGCTTGGAGGGGGAAGTCTCATGGTTTTTCTCGAGTTGCGGCGGGGACCTGGGTTACATTCTCGAGATATGGCGGGGGGATGGCCCTTCAACCCTCGTGTTTCTTCAGCGACGTCAGGACTCCTGTCGAGTTACGAGGGACACCTCAGGAATCTCTTCGAGGCTTGGCAGGGCAAAAGGGACGCTTCTCGAGGTGAGGCGAGAGACCAAGGGTCCCTTTCAAGTAGCCACAGTGATACTGGGATTCCTGTCAATGTGCAAGAGGAGTCAGGTACCGTCACCTTTTGAAGCAGTGAGCTCTGCGTGCCTCTCGAGGTGTCAGAGGCATGTGAGGCATTCCGACGAAAGGAGTCGGGGACCTAGGGCTTTCTCTAGGGACTCCACAGGGAATGCAGACATCCCTTCACTTGTGAGATGAAAGATGAGCCTGTATTCATGCCACTGCAAGGAAACGTGGCCTCCTTTCGAGTCAGGGCTTCTCAGTGTACATGCCACATGAGGCAGCAAACTCAGGATCCCTCCCTCATACCTCTTGCTGAGAGAAGCCTCCTCTTGAGGGGCTTGTGGAAAGTTGGCCTACGTCTTGAGTGTAACTCAGGGAATCAGCTGTCATCTTGAGGCAATTTGGGGTACACGGAGCATTCCTCGAGTTGCTCTGCTGAACTTGGTATTCCTCTAGACTTGGCACGTTGTTCTCAGGGAACCTCTGGAGTTGCCTAAAGGGAGTCAAGCCACTGGTCGTGTTTGATGGGAACGGGGGATGGCTCTGGAGTCAATGCAGGGGAAGCGGGCCTCATCTCGAGTTGCTTTCGGGTACATGGAGCTCCATCCCGATGCTGGTGTGACCTCAGGGTCCCTCTCTACTTGTGACAGTGTTCTTGCGGATTGTCTCGAGATCCATCAAGCAAGTCGAGGCTCCTGACATGTTTCATGGGGCTCACAAAGTTGCTCTGCATGCAGTGCAGGGGAATCAGTCCTCATCTCGCTTGGAGGGGAAGTCTCATGGTTTTTCTCGAGTTGCTGCCAGGACCTGGGGTACATTCTCAAGTTACTGCGGGGATGGCCCTTCAACCCTCGTGTTTGTTTCGCGGCGTCAGGACTCCTGTCGTGTTACGAGGGACACCTCAGGAATGTCTTTAAGGCTTGGCAAGGCAAAATGGACACTTCTCGATGTGAGGCGGGAGACCACGGGGCCCTTTCCAGTAGCCACAGGAATTCTGGGATTCCTATCAATGATCAAGAGGAGTCGCACCGTCACCTTTTGAAGCAGTGAGCTCTGCGTGCCTCTCGAGGTGTCAGAGTCATGTGAGGCATTCCGTCGAAAGGAGTCGGGCACCTAAGGCTTTCTCTAGGGACTCCACAGGGGATGCAGACATCCCTTCACATTGTGAGATGAAAGATGAGCCTGTATTCAAGCCACTGCAAGGAAACCCTGCCTCCTTTCGAGTCAGAGCTTCTCAGTGTATATGCCACTTGTGTCAGCAAACTCAGGGTCCCTCACTCATACCTATTGCTGAGAGATGCCTCCTCTTGAGGGGCTTGTGGAAAGTTGACCTATGTCTTGATTCTAAGAAAGGGAATCAGCTCTCATCTCGAGGCAATTTGGGGTACACGGAGGATACCTCGAGTTACTCTGCAGAATTTGGTATTCCTCTAGACTTGGCACGTTGTTCTCGGGGAACTTCTGGAGTTGCCTAAAGGGAGTGAAGCTACAGGTCGTGTTTGATGAGGAACGGAGGATGGCTCTGGAGTCAATGCAGGGGAAGCGGGCCTCATCTCGAGTTCATTTGGGGTACATGGAGCTACTTCGCGATACTGGTGTGACCACAGGGTCGCTCTCTACTTGTGACAGAGTTCTTGCGTATTGTCTCGAGATCCATCAAGCAAGTCGAGGCTCCTGACATGTTTCATGGGGCTCACGGAATTGCTCTGCATGAAGTGCAGGGGAATCGGGCCTCATCTCGCTTGGAGGGGGAAGTCTCATGGTTTTTCTCGAGTTGCGGCGGGGACCTGGTGTACAATCTCGAGTTACCCCGGAGATGGCCCTTCAACCCTCGTGTTTGTTCAGCGACGTCAGGACTCATGTCGAGTTACGAGCGACACCTCAGGAATCTCTTCGAGGATTGGCAGTGAAAAGGGACCATTCTTGAGTTGAGGCGGGAGACCCAGGTGCCCTTTCCAGTAGCCCCAGTGATACTGGGATTCCTGTCAATGTTCAAGAGGAGTCAGGCACCGTCACCTTTTAAACAGTCAGTCAGCTCTGCGTGCCTCCCGAAGTGTCAGAGGCATGTGAGTCACTCCGTCGAAAGGTTTCGGGGACCTAGGGCTCTCTCTAGGGACTCCACAGGGGATGCAGACATTCCTTCACCTTGTGAGATGAAAGATGAGCCTGTATTCAAGCCACTGCAAGGAAACGTGGCCTCCATTCGAGTCAGGGCTTCTCGGTGTTTATGCCACTTGAGACAGCAAACTAAGGTCCCTCCCTCATACCTATTGCTGAGAGAAGCCTCCCCTTGAGGGACTTGTGGAAAGTTGGCCTACGTCTTGAATCTAAGCCAGGGAATCAGCTCTCATCTCGAGGCAATTTGGGGTACACCGAGCATTCCTCGAGACGCTCTGCTGAACTTGGTATTGCTTTAGACTTGGCACGTTGTTCTCGGGGAGCCTGTGGAGTTGGCTAAATGGAGTCAAGCCACTGGTCCTGTTTGATGGGGAACCGGAGATGTCTCTGGAGTCAATGCAGGGGAAGCCGGTATCATCTCGAGCTGATTTGGGGTGCATGAAGCTCGTTCGCGATGCTGGTGTGACCTCAGTGTCCCTCGCTACTTGTGACAGTGTTCTTGTGGATTGTTCGAGAACCATCAAGCAATTCGAGGCTCCTGACATGTTTCATGGGGCTCACGGAATTGCTCTGCATGCAGTGCACGGGAATCGGCCCTCATCTCGCTTGGAGGGGGAAGTCTCATGGTTTTTCTCGAGTTGCGGCGGGGACCTGGGTTACATTCTCGAGATATGGCGGGGATGGCCCTTCAACCCTCGTGTTTCTTCAGCGACATCAGGACTTCTGTCGAGTTACGAAGGACACCTCACGAATCTCTTCGAGGCTTGGCAGGGCAAAAGGGACGCTTCTCGAGGTGAGGCGAGAGACCCAGGGTCCCTTTCAAGTAGCTACAGTGATACTGGGATTCCTGTCAATGTGCAAGATTAGTCAGGTACCGTTACCTTTTGAAGCAGTGAGCTCTGCGCGGCCTCTCGAGGTGTCAGAGGCATGTGAGGCATTCCGACGAAAGGAGTCGGGGACCTAGGGCTTACTCTAGGGACTCCACAGGGAATGCAGACATCCCTTCACTTTGTGAGATGAAAGATGAGCCTGTTCATGCCACTGCATGGAAACGTGGCCTCATTTCGAGTCAGGGCTTCTCAGTGTACATGCCACATGAGGCAGCAAACTCAGGATCCCTCCCTCATACCTCTTGCTGAGAGAAGCCTCCTCTTGAGGGGCTTGTGGAAAGTTGGCCTACGTCTTGAGTGTAACTCAGGGAATCAGCTGTCATCTTGAGGCAATTTGATGTACACGGAGCATTCCTCGAGTTGCTCTGCTGAGCTTGGTATTCCTCTAGGTTTGGCACGTTGTTCTCAGGGAACCTCTGGAGTTGCCTAAAGGGAGTCAAGCCACTGGTCGTGTTTGATGTGGAACGGGGGATGGCTCTGGAGTCAATGCAGGGGAAGCGGGCCTCATCTCGAGTGCTTTCGGGTACATGGAGCTCCATCCCGATGCTGGTGTGACCTCAGGGTCCCTCTCTACTTGTGACAGTGTTCTTGCGGATTGTCTCGAGATCCATCAAGCAAGTCGAGGCTCCTGACATGTTTCATGGGGCTCACAAAGTTGCTCTGCATGCAGTGCAGGGGAATCAGTCCTCATCTCGCTTGGAGGGCGAAGTCTCATGGTTTTTCTCGAGTTGCTGCCAGGACCTGGGGTACATTCTCAAGTTACTGCGGGGATGGCCCTTCAACCCTCGTGTTTGTTTCGCGGCGTCAGGACTCCTGTCGTGTTACGAGGGACACCTCAGGAATGTCTTTAAGGCTTGGCAAGGCAAAATGGACACTTCTCGATGTGAGGCGGGAGACCACGGGGCCCTTTCCAGTAGCCACAGGAATTCTGGGATTCCTATCAATGATCAAGAGGAGTCAGGCACCGTCACCTTTTGAAGCAGTGAGCTCTGCGTGCCTCTCGAGGTGTCAGAGAGTCATGTGAGGCATTCCGTCGAAAGGAGTCGGGCACCTAAGGCTTTCTCTAGGGACTCCACAGGGGATGCAGACATCCCTTCACATTGTGAGATGAAAGATGAGCCTGTATTCAAGCCACTGCAAGGAAACCCTGCCTCCTTTCGAGTCAGAGCTTCTCAGTGTATATGCCACTTGTGTCAGCAAACTCAGGGTCCCTCACTCATACCTATTGCTGAGAGATGCCTCCTCTTGAGGGGCTTGTGGAAAGTTGACCTATGTCTTGATTCTAAGAAAGGGAATCAGCTCTCATCTCGAGGCAATTTGGGGTACACGGAGGATACCTCGAGTTACTCTGCAGAATTTGGTATTCCTCTAGACTTGGCACGTTGTTCTCGGGGAACTTCTGGAGTTGCCTAAAGGGAGTGAAGCTACAGGTCGTGTTTGATGAGGAACGGAGGATGGCTCTGGAGTCAATGCAGGGGAAGCGGGCCTCATCTCGAGTTCATTTGGGGTACATGGAGCTACTTCGCGATACTGGTGTGACCACAGGGTCGCTCTCTACTTGTGACAGAGTTCTTGCGTATTGTCTCGAGATCCATCAAGCAAGTCGAGGCTCCTGACATGTTTCATGGGGCTCACGGAATTGCTCTGCATGAAGTGCAGGGGAATCGGGCCTCATCTCGCTTGGAGGGGGAAGTCTCATGGTTTTTCTCGAGTTGCGGCGGGGACCTGGTGTACAATCTCGAGTTACCCCGGAGATGGCCCTTCAACCCTCGTGTTTGTTCAGCGACGTCAGGACTCATGTCGAGTTACGAGCGACACCTCAGGAATCTCTTCGAGGATTGGCAGTGAAAGAGGGACCATTCTTGAGTTGAGGCGGGAGACCCAGGTGCCCTTTCCAGTAGCCCCAGTGATACTGGGATTCCTGTCAATGTTCAAGAGGAGTCAGGCACCGTCACCTTTTGAAACAGTCAGCTCTGCGTGCCTCCCGAAGTGTCAGAGGCATGTGAGTCACTCCGTCGAAAGGTTTCGGGGACCTAGGGCTCTCTCTAGGGACTCCACAGGGGATGCAGACATTCCTTCACCTTGTGAGATGAAAGATGAGCCTGTATTCAAGCCACTGCAAGGAAACGTGGCCTCCATTCGAGTCAGGGCTTCTCGGTGTTTATGCCACTTGAGACAGCAAACTAAGGTCCCTCCCTCATACCTATTGCTGAGAGAAGCCTCCCCTTGAGGGACTTGTGGAAAGTTGGCCTACGTCTTGAATCTAAGCCAGGGAATCAGCTCTCATCTCGAGGCAATTTGGGGTACACCGAGCATTCCTCGAGACGCTCTGCTGAACTTGGTATTGCTTTAGACTTGGCACGTTGTTCTCGGGGAGCCTGTGGAGTTGGCTAAATGGAGTCAAGCCACTGGTCCTGTTTGATGGGGAACCGGAGATGTCTCTGGAGTCAATGCAGGGGAAGCCGGTATCATCTCGAGCTGATTTGGGGTGCATGAAGCTCGTTCGCGATGCTGGGTGACCTCAGTGTCCCTCGCTACTTGTGACAGTGTTCTTGTGGATTGTTCGAGAACCATCAAGCAATTCGAGGCTCCTGACATGTTTCATGGGGCTCACGGAATTGCTCTGCATGCAGTGCACGGGAATCGGCCCTCATCTCGCTTGGAGGGGGAAGTCTCATGGTTTTTCTCGAGTTGCGGCGGGGACCTGGGTTACATTCTCGAGATATGGCGGGGATGGCCCTTCAACCCTCGTGTTTCTTCAGCGACATCAGGACTTCTGTCGAGTTACGAAGGACACCTCACGAATCTCTTCGAGGCTTGGCAGGGCAAAGGGGACGCTTCTCGAGGTGAGGCGAGAGACCAAGGGTCCCTTTCAAGTAGCTACAGTGATACTGGGATTCCTGTCAATGTGCAAGATTAGTCAGGTACCGTTACCTTTTGAAGCAGTGAGCTCTGCGTGCCTCTCGAGGTGTCAGAGGCATGTGAGGCATTCCGACGAAAGGAGTCGGGGACCCTAGGGCTTACTCTAGGGACTCCACAGGGAATGCAGACATCCCTTCACTTTGTGAGATGAAAGATGAGCCTGTTCATGCCACTGCATGGAAACGTGGCCTCATTTCGAGTCAGGGCTTCTCAGTGTACATGCCACATGAGGCAGCAAACTCAGGATCCCTCCCTCATACCTCTTGCTGAGAGAAGCCTCCTCTTGAGGGGCTTGTGGAAAGTTGGCCTACGTCTTGAGTGTAACTCAGGGAATCAGCTGTCATCTTGAGGCAATTTGATGTACACGGAGCATTCCTCGAGTTGCTCTGCTGAGCTTGGTATTCCTCTAGGTTTTTGGCACGTTGTTCTCAGGGAACCTCTGGAGTTGCCTAAAGGGAGTCAAGCCACTGGTCGTGTTTGATGTGGAACGGGGGATGGCTCTGGAGTCAATGCAGGGGAAGCGGGCCTCATCTCGAGTTGCTTTCGGGTACATGGAGCTCCATCCCGATGCTGGTGTGACCTCAGGGTCCCTCTCTCTACTTGTGACAGTGTTCTGTTTTGCGGATTGTCTCGAGATCCATCAAGCAAGTCGAGGC
This sequence comes from Odocoileus hemionus, assembly GCA_020976825.1. Lineage (NCBI taxonomy): Eukaryota > Metazoa > Chordata > Mammalia > Artiodactyla > Cervidae > Odocoileus > Odocoileus hemionus. The sequence goes on along the minus strand of JAJLRB010001519.1, from coordinate 39,963 downwards.
TCCTGACATGTTTCATGGGGCTCACAAAGTTGCTCTGCATGCAGTGCAGGGGAATCAGTCCTCATCTCGCTTGGAGGGCGAAGTCTCATGGTTTTTCTCGAGTTGCTGCCAGGACCTGGGGTACATTCTCAAGTTACTGCGGGGATGGCCCTTCAACCCTCGTGTTTGTTTCGCGGCGTCAGGACTCCTGTCGTGTTACGAGGGACACCTCAGGAATGTCTTTAAGGCTTGGCAAGGCAAAATGGACACTTCTCGATGTGAGGCGGGAGACCACGGGGCCCTTTCCAGTAGCCACAGGAATTCTGGGATTCCTATCAATGATCAAGAGGAGTCAGGCACCGTCACCTTTTGAAGCAGTGAGCTCTGCGTGCCTCTCGAGGTGTCAGAGTCATGTGAGGCATTCCGTCGAAAGGAGTCGGGCACCTAAGGCTTTCTCTAGGGACTCCACAGGGGATGCAGACATCCCTTCACATTGTGAGATGAAAGATGAGCCTGTATTCAAGCCACTGCAAGGAAACCCTGCCTCCTTTCGAGTCAGAGCTTCTCAGTGTATATGCCACTTGTGTCAGCAAACTCAGGGTCCCTCACTCATACCTATTGCTGAGAGATGCCTCCTCTTGAGGGGCTTGTGGAAAGTTGACCTATGTCTTGATTCTAAGAAAGGGAATCAGCTCTCATCTCGAGGCAATTTGGGGTACACGGAGGATACCTCGAGTTACTCTGCAGAATTTGGTATTCCTCTAGACTTGGCACGTTGTTCTCGGGGAACTTCTGGAGTTGCCTAAAGGGAGTGAAGCTACAGGTCGTGTTTGATGAGGAACGGAGGATGGCTCTGGAGTCAATGCAGGGGAAGCGGGCCTCATCTCGAGTTCATTTGGGGTACATGGAGCTACTTCGCGATACTGGTGTGACCACAGGGTCGCTCTCTACTTGTGACAGAGTTTTCTTGCGTATTGTCTCGAGATCCATCAAGCAAGTCGAGGCTCCTGACATGTTTCATGGGGCTCACGGAATTGCTCTGCATGAAGTGCAGGGGAATCGGGCCTCATCTCGCTTGGAGGGGGAAGTCTCATGGTTTTTCTCGAGTTGCGGCGGGGACCTGGTGTACAATCTCGAGTTACCCCGGAGATGGCCCTTCAACCCTCGTGTTTGTTCAGCGACGTCAGGACTCATGTCGAGTTACGAGCGACACCTCAGGAATCTCTTCGAGGATTGGCAGTGAAAGAGGGACCATTCTTGAGTTGAGGCGGGAGACCCAGGTGCCCTTTCCAGTAGCCCCAGTGATACTGGGATTCCTGTCAATGTTCAAGAGGAGTCAGGCACCGTCACCTTTTGAAACAGTCAGCTCTGCGTGCCTCCCGAAGTGTCAGAGGCATGTGAGTCACTCCGTCGAAAGGTTTCGGGGACCTAGGGCTCTCTCTAGGGACTCCACAGGGGATGCAGACATTCCTTCACCTTGTGAGATGAAAGATGAGCCTGTATTCAAGCCACTGCAAGGAAACGTGGCCTCCATTCGAGTCAGGGCTTCTCGGTGTTTATGCCACTTGAGACAGCAAACTAAGGTCCCTCCCTCATACCTATTGCTGAGAGAAGCCTCCCCTTGAGGGACTTGTGGAAAGTTGGCCTACGTCTTGAATCTAAGCCAGGGAATCAGCTCTCATCTCGAGGCAATTTGGGGTACACCGAGCATTCCTCGAGACGCTCTGCTGAACTTGGTATTGCTTTAGACTTGGCACGTTGTTCTCGGGGAGCCTGTGGAGTTGGCTAAATGGAGTCAAGCCACTGGTCCTGTTTGATGGGGAACCGGAGATGTCTCTGGAGTCAATGCAGGGGAAGCCGGTATCATCTCGAGCTGATTTGGGGTGCATGAAGCTCGTTCGCGATGCTGGTGTGACCTCAGTGTCCCTCGCTACTTGTGACAGTGTTCTTGTGGATTGTTCGAGAGAACCATCAAGCAAGCAATCGAGGCTCCTGACATGTTTCATGGGGCTCACGGAATTGCTCTGCATGCAGTGCACGGGAATCGGCCCTCATCTCGCTTGGAGGGGGAAGTCTCATGGTTTTTCTCGAGTTGCGGCGGGGACCTGGGTTACATTCTCGAGATATGGCGGGGATGGCCCTTCAACCCTCGTGTTTCTTCAGCGACATCAGGACTTCTGTCGAGTTACGAAGGACACCTCACGAAATCTCTTCGAGGCTTGGCAGGGCAAAAGGGACGCTTCTCGAGGTGAGGCGAGAGACCAAGGGTCCCTTTCAAGTAGCTACAGTGATACTGGGATTCCTGTCAATGTGCAAGATTAGTCAGGTACCGTTACCTTTTGAAGCAGTGAGCTCTGCGTGCCTCTCGAGGTGTCAGAGGCATGTGAGGCATTCCGACGAAAGGAGTCGGGGACCTAGGGCTTACTCTAGGGACTCCACAGGGAATGCAGACATCCCTTCACTTTGTGAGATGAAAGATGAGCCTGTTCATGCCACTGCATGGAAACGTGGCCTCATTTCGAGTCAGGGCTTCTCAGTGTACATGCCACATGAGGCAGCAAACTCAGGATCCCTCCCTCATACCTCTTGCTGAGAGAAGCCTCCTCTTGAGGGGCTTGTGGAAAGTTGGCCTACGTCTTGAGTGTAACTCAGGGAATCAGCTGTCATCTTGAGGCAATTTGATGTACACGGAGCATTCCTCGAGTTGCTCTGCTGAGCTTGGTATTCCTCTAGGTTTGGCACGTTGTTCTCAGGGAACCTCTGGAGTTGCCTAAAGGGAGTCAAGCCACTGGTCGTGTTTGATGTGGAACGGGGGATGGCTCTGGAGTCAATGCAGGGGAAGCGGGCCTCATCTCGAGTTGCTTTCGGGTACATGGAGCTCCATCCCGATGCTGGTGTGACCTCAGGGTCCCTCTCTACTTGTGACAGTGTTCTTGCGGATTGTCTCGAGATCCATCAAGCAAGTCGAGGCTCCTGACATGTTTCATGGGGCTCACAAAGTTGCTCTGCATGCAGTGCAGGGGAATCAGTCCTCATCTCGCTTGGAGGGCGAAGTCTCATGGTTTTTCTCGAGTTGCTGCCAGGACCTGGGGTACATTCTCAAGTTACTGCGGGGATGGCCCTTCAACCCTCGTGTTTGTTTCGCGGCGTCAGGACTCCTGTCGTGTTACGAGGGACACCTCAGGAATGTCTTTAAGGCTTGGCAAGGCAAAATGGACACTTCTCGATGTGAGGCGGGAGACCACGGGGCCCTTTCCAGTAGCCACAGGAATTCTGGGATTCCTATCAATGATCAAGAGGAGTCAGGCACCGTCACCTTTTGAAGCAGTGAGCTCTGCGTGCCTCTCGAGGTGTCAGAGTCATGTGAGGCATTCCGTCGAAAGGAGTCGGGCACCTAAGGCTTTCTCTAGGGACTCCACAGGGGATGCAGACATCCCTTCACATTGTGAGATGAAAGATGAGCCTGTATTCAAGCCACTGCAAGGAAACCCTGCCTCCTTTCGAGTCAGAGCTTCTCAGTGTATATGCCACTTGTGTCAGCAAACTCAGGGTCCCTCACTCATACCTATTGCTGAGAGATGCCTCCTCTTGAGGGGCTTGTGGAAAGTTGACCTATGTCTTGATTCTAAGAAAGGGAATCAGCTCTCATCTCGAGGCAATTTGGGGTACACGGAGGATACCTCGAGTTACTCTGCAGAATTTGGTATTCCTCTAGACTTGGCACGTTGTTCTCGGGGAACTTCTGGAGTTGCCTAAAGGGAGTGAAGCTACAGGTCGTGTTTGATGAGGAACGGAGGATGGCTCTGGAGTCAATGCAGGGGAAGCGGGCCTCATCTCGAGTTCATTTGGGGTACATGGAGCTACTTCGCGATACTGGTGTGACCACAGGGTCGCTCTCTACTTGTGACAGAGTTCTTGCGTATTGTCTCGAGATCCATCAAGCAAGTCGAGGCTCCTGACATGTTTCATGGCTCACGGAATTGCTCTGCATGAAGTGCAGGGGAATCGGGCCTCATCTCGCTTGGAGGGGGAAGTCTCATGGTTTTTCTCGAGTTGCGGCGGGGACCTGGTGTACAATCTCGAGTTACCCCGGAGATGGCCCTTCAACCCTCGTGTTTGTTCAGCGACGTCAGGACTCATGTCGAGTTACGAGCGACACCTCAGGAATCTCTTCGAGGATTGGCAGTGAAAGAGGGACCATTCTTGAGTTGAGGCGGGAGACCCAGGTGCCCTTTCCAGTAGCCCCAGTGATACTGGGATTCCTGTCAATGTTCAAGAGGAGTCAGGCACCGTCACCTTTTGAAACAGTCAGCTCTGCGTGCCTCCCGAAGTGTCAGAGGCATGTGAGTCACTCCGTCGAAAGGTTTCGGGGACCTAGGGCTCTCTCTAGGGACTCCACAGGGGATGCAGACATTCCTTCACCTTGTGAGATGAAAGATGAGCCTGTATTCAAGCCACTGCAAGGAAACGTGGCCTCCATTCGAGTCAGGGCTTCTCGGTGTTTATGCCACTTGAGACAGCAAACTAAGGTCCCTCCCTCATACCTATTGCTGAGAGAAGCCTCCCCTTGAGGGACTTGTGGAAAGTTGGCCTACGTCTTGAATCTAAGCCAGGGAATCAGCTCTCATCTCGAGGCAATTTGGGGTACACCGAGCATTCCTCGAGACGCTCTGCTGAACTTGGTATTGCTTTAGACTTGGCACGTTGTTCTCGGGGAGCCTGTGGAGTTGGCTAAATGGAGTCAAGCCACTGGTCCTGTTTGATGGGGAACCGGAGATGTCTCTGGAGTCAATGCAGGGGAAGCCGGTATCATCTCGAGCTGATTTGGGGTGCATGAAGCTCGTTCGCGATGCTGGTGTGACCTCAGTGTCCCTCGCTACTTGTGACAGTGTTCTTGTGGATTGTTCGAGAACCATCAAGCAATTCGAGGCTCCTGACATGTTTCATGGGGCTCACGGAATTGCTCTGCTCTGCATGCAGTGCACGGGAATCGGCCCTCATCTCGCTTGGAGGGGGAAGTCTCATGGTTTTTCTCGAGTTGCGGCGGGGACCTGGGTTACATTCTCGAGATATGGCGGGGATGGCCCTTCAACCCTCGTGTTTCTTCAGCGACATCAGGACTTCTGTCGAGTTACGAAGGACACCTCACGAATCTCTTCGAGGCTTGGCAGGGCAAAGGGGACGCTTCTCGAGGTGAGGCGAGAGACCAAGGGTCCCTTTCAAGTAGCTACAGTGATACTGGGATTCCTGTCAATGTGCAAGATTAGTCAGGTACCGTTACCTTTTGAAGCAGTGAGCTCTGCGTGCCTCTCGAGGTGTCAGAGGCATGTGAGGCATTCCGACGAAAGGAGTCGGGGACCTAGGGCTTACTCTAGGGACTCCACAGGGAATGCAGACATCCCTTCACTTTGTGAGATGAAAGATGAGCCTGTTCATGCCACTGCATGGAAACGTGGCCTCATTTCGAGTTCGAGTCAGGGCTTCTCAGTGTACATGCCACATGAGGCAGCAAACTCAGGATCCCTCCCTCATACCTCTTGCTGAGAGAAGCCTCCTCTTGAGGGGCTTGTGGAAAGTTGGCCTACGTCTTGAGTGTAACTCAGGGAATCAGCTGTCATCTTGAGGCAATTTGATGTACACGGAGCATTCCTCGAGTTGCTCTGCTGAGCTTGGTATTCCTCTAGGTTTGGCACGTTGTTCTCAGGGAACCTCTGGAGTTGCCTAAAGGGAGTCAAGCCACTGGTCGTGTTTGATGTGGAACGGGGGATGGCTCTGGAGTCAATGCAGGGGAAGCGGGCCTCATCTCGAGTTGCTTTCGGGTACATGGAGCTCCATCCCGATGCTGGTGTGACCTCAGGGTCCCTCTCTACTTGTGACAGTGTTCTTGCGGATTGTCTCGAGATCCATCAAGCAAGTCGAGGCTCCTGACATGTTTCATGGGGCTCACAAAGTTGCTCTGCATGCAGTGCAGGGGAATCAGTCCTCATCTCGCTTGGAGGGCGAAGTCTCATGGTTTTTCTCGAGTTGCTGCCAGGACCTGGGGTACATTCTCAAGTTACTGCGGGGATGGCCCTTCAACCCTCGTGTTTGTTTCGCGGCGTCAGGACTCCTGTCGTGTTACGAGGGACACCTCAGGAATGTCTTTAAGGCTTGGCAAGGCAAAATGGACACTTCTCGATGTGAGGCGGGAGACCACGGGGCCCTTTCCAGTAGCCACAGGAATTCTGGGATTCCTATCAATGATCAAGAGGAGTCAGGCACCGTCACCTTTTGAAGCAGTGAGCTCTGCGTGCCTCTCGAGGTGTCAGAGTCATGTGAGGCATTCCGTCGAAAGGAGTCGGGCACCTAAGGCTTTCTCTAGGGACTCCACAGGGGATGCAGACATCCCTTCACATTGTGAGATGAAAGATGAGCCTGTATTCAAGCCACTGCAAGGAAACCCTGCCTCCTTTCGAGTCAGAGCTTCTCAGTGTATATGCCACTTGTGTCAGCAAACTCAGGGTCCCTCACTCATACCTATTGCTGAGAGATGCCTCCTCTTGAGGGGCTTGTGGAAAGTTGACCTATGTCTTGATTCTAAGAAAGGGAATCAGCTCTCATCTCGAGGCAATTTGGGGTACACGGAGGATACCTCGAGTTACTCTGCAGAATTTGGTATTCCTCTAGACTTGGCACGTTGTTCTCGGGGAACTTCTGGAGTTGCCTAAAGGGAGTGAAGCTACAGGTCGTGTTTGATGAGGAACGGAGGATGGCTCTGGAGTCAATGCAGGGGAAGCGGGCCTCATCTCGAGTTCATTTGGGGTACATGGAGCTACTTCGCGATACTGGTGTGACCACAGGGTCGCTCTCTACTTGTGACAGAGTTCTTGCGTATTGTCTCGAGATCCATCAAGCAAGTCGAGGCTCCTGACATGTTTCATGGGGCTCACGGAATTGCTCTGCATGAAGTGCAGGGGAATCGGGCCTCATCTCGCTTGGAGGGGGAAGTCTCATGGTTTTTTTCTCGAGTTGCGGCGGGGACCTGGTGTACAATCTCGAGTTACCCCGGAGATGGCCCTTCAACCCTCGTGTTTGTTCAGCGACGTCAGGACTCATGTCGAGTTACGAGCGACACCTCAGGAATCTCTTCGAGGATTGGCAGTGAAAGAGGGACCATTCTTGAGTTGAGGCGGGAGACCCAGGTGCCCTTTCCAGTAGCCCCAGTGATACTGGGATTCCTGTCAATGTTCAAGAGGAGTCAGGCACCGTCACCTTTTGAAACAGTCAGCTCTGCGTGCCTCCCGAAGTGTCAGAGGCATGTGAGTCACTCCGTCGAAAGGTTTCGGGGACCTAGGGCTCTCTCTAGGGACTCCACAGGGGATGCAGACATTCCTTCACCTTGTGAGATGAAAGATGAGCCTGTATTCAAGCCACTGCAAGGAAACGTGGCCTCCATTCGAGTCAGGGCTTCTCGGTGTTTATGCCACTTGAGACAGCAAACAAACTAAGCCCCTCCCTCATACCTATTGCTGAGAGAAGCCTCCCCTTGAGGGACTTGTGGAAAGTTGGCCTACGTCTTGAATCTAAGCCAGGGAATCAGCTCTCATCTCGAGGCAATTTGGGGTACACCGAGCATTCCTCGAGACGCTCTGCTGAACTTGGTATTGCTTTAGACTTGGCACGTTGTTCTCGGGGAGCCTGTGGAGTTGGCTAAATGGAGTCAAGCCACTGGTCCTGTTTGATGGGGAACCGGAGATGTCTCTGGAGTCAATGCAGGGGAAGCCGGTATCATCTCGAGCTGATTTGGGGTGCATGAAGCTCGTTCGCGATGCTGGTGTGACCTCAGTGTCCCTCGCTACTTGTGACAGTGTTCTTGTGGATTGTTCGAGAACCATCAAGCAATTCGAGGCTCCTGACATGTTTCATGGGGCTCACGGAATTGCTCTGCATGCAGTGCACGGGAATCGGCCCTCATCTCGCTTGGAGGGGGAAGTCTCATGGTTTTTCTCGAGTTGCGGCGGGGACCTGGGTTACATTCTCGAGATATGGCGGGGATGGCCCTTCAACCCTCGTGTTTCTTCAGCGACATCAGGACTTCTGTCGAGTTACGAAGGACACCTCACGAATCTCTTCGAGGCTTGGCAGGGCAAAGGGGACGCTTCTCGAGGTGAGGCGAGAGACCAAGGGTCCCTTTCAAGTAGCTACAGTGATACTGGGATTCCTGTCAATGTGCAAGATTAGTCAGGTACCGTTACCTTTTGAAGCAGTGAGCTCTGCGTGCCTCTCGAGGTGTCAGAGGCATGTGAGGCATTCCGACGAAAGGAGTCGGGGACCTAGGGCTTACTCTAGGGACTCCACAGGGAATGCAGACATCCCTTCACTTTGTGAGATGAAAGATGAGCCTGTTCATGCCACTGCATGGAAACGTGGCCTCATTTCGAGTCAGGGCTTCTCAGTGTACATGCCACATGAGGCAGCAAACTCAGGATCCCTCCCTCATACCTCCTCTCTGAGAGAAGCCTCCTCCTCTTGAGGGGCTTGTGGAAAGTTGGCCTACGTCTTGAGTGTAACTCAGGGAATCAGCTGTCATCTTGAGGCAATTTGATGTACACGGAGCATTCCTCGAGTTGCTCTGCTGAGCTTGGTATTCCTCTAGGTTTGGCACGTTGTTCTCAGGGAACCTCTGGAGTTGCCTAAAGGGAGTCAAGCCACTGGTCGTGTTTGATGTGGAACGGGGGATGGCTCTGGAGTCAATGCAGGGGAAGCGGGCCTCATCTCGAGTTGCTTTCGGGTACATGGAGCTCCATCCCGATGCTGGTGTGACCTCAGGGTCCCTCTCTACTTGTGACAGTGTTCTTGCGGATTGTCTCGAGATCCATCAAGCAAGTCGAGGCTCCTGACATGTTTCATGGGGCTCACAAAGTTGCTCTGCATGCAGTGCAGGGGAATCAGTCCTCATCTCGCTTGGAGGGCGAAGTCTCATGGTTTTTCTCGAGTTGCTGCCAGGACCTGGGGGTACATTCTCAAGTTACTGCGGGGATGGCCCTTCAACCCTCGTGTTTGTTTCGCGGCGTCAGGACTCCTGTCGTGTTACGAGGGACACCTCAGGAATGTCTTTAAGGCTTGGCAAGGCAAAATGGACACTTCTCGATGTGAGGCGGGAGACCACGGGGCCCTTTCCAGTAGCCACAGGAATTCTGGGATTCCTATCAATGATCAAGAGGAGTCAGGCACCGTCACCTTTTGAAGCAGTGAGCTCTGCGTGCCTCTCGAGGTGTCAGAGTCATGTGAGGCATTCCGTCGAAAGGAGTCGGGCACCTAAGGCTTTCTCTAGGGACTCCACAGGGGATGCAGACATCCCTTCACATTGTGAGATGAAAGATGAGCCTGTATTCAAGCCACTGCAAGGAAACCCTGCCTCCTTTCGAGTCAGAGCTTCTCAGTGTATATGCCACTTGTGTCAGCAAACTCAGGGTCCCTCACTCATACCTATTGCTGAGAGATGCCCTCCTCTTGAGGGGCTTGTGGAAAGTTGACCTATGTCTTGATTCTAAGAAAGGGAATCAGCTCTCATCTCGAGGCAATTTGGGGTACACGGAGGATACCTCGAGTTACTCTGCAGAATTTGGTATTCCTCTAGACTTGGCACGTTGTTCTCGGGGAACTTCTGGAGTTGCCTAAAGGGAGTGAAGCTACAGGTCGTGTTTGATGAGGAACGGAGGATGGCTCTGGAGTCAATGCAGGGGAAGCGGGCCTCATCTCGAGTTCATTTGGGGTACATGGAGCTACTTCGCGATACTGGTGTGACCACAGGGTCGCTCTCTACTTGTGACAGAGTTCTTGCGTATTGTCTCGAGATCCATCAAGCAAGTCGAGGCTCCTGACATGTTTCATGGGGCTCACGGAATTGCTCTGCATGAAGTGCAGGGGAATCGGGCCTCATCTCGCTTGGAGGGGGAAGTCTCATGGTTTTTCTCGAGTTGCGGCGGGGACCTGGTGTACAATCTCGAGTTACCCCGGAGATGGCCCTTCAACCCTCGTGTTTGTTCAGCGACGTCAGGACTCATGTCGAGTTACGAGCGACACCTCAGGAATCTCTTCGAGGATTGGCAGTGAAAGAGGGACCATTCTTGAGTTGAGGCGGGAGACCCAGGTGCCCTTTCCAGTAGCCCCAGTGATACTGGGATTCCTGTCAATGTTCAAGAGGAGTCAGGCACCGTCACCTTTTGAAACAGTCAGCTCTGCGTGCCTCCCGAAGTGTCAGAGGCATGTGAGTCACTCCGTCGAAAGGTTTCGGGGACCTAGGGCTCTCTCTAGGGACTCCACAGGGGATGCAGACATTCCTTCACCTTGTGAGATGAAAGATGAGCCTGTATTCAAGCCACTGCAAGGAAACGTGGCCTCCATTCGAGTCAGGGCTTCTCGGTGTTTATGCCACTTGAGACAGCAAACTAAGGTCCCTCCCTCATACCTATTGCTGAGAGAAGCCTCCCCTTGAGGGACTTGTGGAAAGTTGGCCTACGTCTTGAATCTAAGCCAGGGAATCAGCTCTCATCTCGAGGCAATTTGGGGTACACCGAGCATTCCTCGAGACGCTCTGCTGAACTTGGTATTGCTTTAGACTTGGCACGTTGTTCTCGGGGAGCCTGTGGAGTTGGCTAAATGGAGTCAAGCCACTGGTCCTGTTTGATGGGGAACCGGAGATGTCTCTGGAGTCAATGCAGGGGAAGCCGGTATCATCTCGAGCTGATTTGGGGTGCATGAAGCTCGTTCGCGATGCTGGTGTGACCTCAGTGTCCCTCGCTACTTGTGACAGTGTTCTTGTGGATTGTTCGAGAACCATCAAGCAATTCGAGGCTCCTGACATGTTTCATGGGGCTCACGGAATTGCTCTGCATGCAGTGCACGGGAATCGGCCCTCATCTCGCTTGGAGGGGGGGAAGTCTCATGGTTTTTCTCGAGTTGCGGCGGGGACCTGGGTTACATTCTCGAGATATGGCGGGGATGGCCCTTCAACCCTCGTGTTTCTTCAGCGACATCAGGACTTCTGTCGAGTTACGAAGGACACCTCACGAATCTCTTCGAGGCTTGGCAGGGCAAAAGGGACGCTTCTCGAGGTGAGGCGAGAGACCAAGGGTCCCTTTCAAGTAGCTACAGTGATACTGGGATTCCTGTCAATGTGCAAGATTAGTCAGGTACCGTTACCTTTTGAAGCAGTGAGCTCTGCGTGCCTCTCGAGGTGTCAGAGGCATGTGAGGCATTCCGACGAAAGGAGTCGGGGACCTAGGGCTTACTCTAGGGACTCCACAGGGAATGCAGACATCCCTTCACTTTGTGAGATGAAAGATGAGCCTGTTCATGCCACTGCATGGAAACGTGGCCTCCTCATTTCGAGTCAGGGCTTCTCAGTGTACATGCCACATGAGGCAGCAAACTCAGGATCCCTCCCTCATACCTCTTGCTGAGAGAAGCCTCCTCTTGAGGGGCTTGTGGAAAGTTGGCCTACGTCGAGTGTAACTCAGGGAATCAGCTGTCATCTTGAGGCAATTTGATGTACACGGAGCATTCCTCGAGTTGCTCTGCTGAGCTTGGTATTCCTCTAGGTTTGGCACGTTGTTCTCAGGGAACCTCTGGAGTTGCCTAAAGGGAGTCAAGCCACTGGTCGTGTTTGATGTGGAACGGGGGATGGCTCTGGAGTCAATGCAGGGGAAGCGGGCCTCATCTCGAGTTGCTTTCGGGTACATGGAGCTCCATCCCGATGCTGGTGTGACCTCAGGGTCCCTCTCTACTTGTGACAGTGTTCTTGCGGATTGTCTCGAGATCCATCAAGCAAGTCGAGGCTCCTGACATGTTTCATGGGGCTCACAAAGTTGCTCTGCATGCAGTGCAGGGGAATCAGTCCTCATCTCGCTTGGAGGGCGAAGTCTCATGGTTTTTCTCGAGTTGCTGCCAGGACCTGGGGTACATTCTCAAGTTACTGCGGGGATGGCCCTTCAACCCTCGTGTTTGTTTCGCGGCGTCAGGACTCCTGTCGTGTTACGAGGGACACCTCAGGAATGTCTTTAAGGCTTGGCAAGGCAAAATGGACACTTCTCGATGTGAGGCGGGAGACCACGGGGCCCTTTCCAGTAGCCACAGGAATTCTGGGATTCCTATCAATGATCAAGAGGAGTCAGGCACCGTCACCTTTTGAAGCAGTGAGCTCTGCGTGCCTCTCGAGGTGTCAGAGTCATGTGAGGCATTCCGTCGAAAGGAGTCGGGCACCTAAGGCTTTCTCTAGGGACTCCACAGGGGATGCAGACATCCCTTCACATTGTGAGATGAAAGATGAGCCTGTATTCAAGCCACTGCAAGGAAACCCTGCCTCCTTTCGAGTCAGAGCTTCTCAGTGTATATGCCACTTGTGTCAGCAAACTCAGGGTCCCTCACTCATACCTATTGCTGAGAGATGCCTCCTCTTGAGGGGCTTGTGGAAAGTTGACCTATGTCTTGATTCTAAGAAAGGGAATCAGCTCTCATCTCGAGGCAATTTGGGGTACACGGAGGATACCTCGAGTTACTCTGCAGAATTTGGTATTCCTCTAGACTTGGCACGTTGTTCTCGGGGAACTTCTGGAGTTGCCTAAAGGGAGTGAAGCTACAGGTCGTGTTTGATGAGGAACGGAGGATGGCTCTGGAGTCAATGCAGGGGAAGCGGGCCTCATCTCGAGTTCATTTGGGGTACATGGAGCTACTTCGCGATACTGGTGTGACCACAGGGTCGCTCTCTACTTGTGACAGAGTTCTTGCGTATTGTCTCGAGATCCATCAAGCAAGTCGAGGCTCCTGACATGTTTCATGGGGCTCACGGAATTGCTCTGCATGAAGTGCAGGGGAATCGGGCCTCATCTCGCTTGGAGGGGGAAGTCTCATGGTTTTTCTCGAGTTGCGGCGGGGACCTGGTGTACAATCTCGAGTTACCCCGGAGATGGCCCTTCAACCCTCGTGTTTGTTCAGCGACGCGACGTCAGGACTCATGTCGAGTTACGAGCGACACCTCAGGAATCTCTTCGAGGATTGGCAGTGAAAGAGGGACCATTCTTGAGTTGAGGCGGGAGACCCAGGTGCCCTTTCCAGTAGCCCCAGTGATACTGGGATTCCTGTCAATGTTCAAGAGGAGTCAGGCACCGTCACCTTTTGAAACAGTCAGCTCTGCGTGCCTCCCGAAGTGTCAGAGGCATGTGAGTCACTCCGTCGAAAGGTTTCGGGGACCTAGGGCTCTCTCTAGGGACTCCACAGGGGATGCAGACATTCCTTCACCTTGTGAGATGAAAGATGAGCCTGTATTCAAGCCACTGCAAGGAAACGTGGCCTCCATTCGAGTCAGGGCTTCTCGGTGTTTATGCCACTTGAGACAGCAAACTAAGGTCCCTCCCTCATACCTATTGCTGAGAGAAGCCTCCCCTTGAGGGACTTGTGGAAAGTTGGCCTACGTCTTGAATCTAAGCCAGGGAATCAGCTCTCATCTCGAGGCAATTTGGGGTACACCGAGCATTCCTCGAGACGCTCTGCTGAACTTGGTATTGCTTTAGACTTGGCACGTTGTTCTCGGGGAGCCTGTGGAGTTGGCTAAATGGAGTCAAGCCACTGGTCCTGTTTGATGGGGAACCGGAGATGTCTCTGGAGTCAATGCAGGGGAAGCCGGTATCATCTCGAGCTGATTTGGGGTGCATGAAGCTCGTTCGCGATGCTGGTGTGACCTCAGTGTCCCTCGCTACTTGTGACAGTGTTCTTGTGGATTGTTCGAGAACCATCAAGCAATTCGAGGCTCCTGACATGTTTCATGGGGCTCACGGAATTGCTCTGCATGCAGTGCACGGGAATCGGCCCTCATCTCGCTTGGAGGGGGAAGTCTCATGGTTTTTCTCGAGTTGCGGCGGGGACCTGGGTTACATTCTCGAGATATGGCGGGGATGGCCCTTCAACCCTCGTGTTTCTTCAGCGACATCAGGACTCTGTCGAGTTAGTAAGGACACCTCACGAATCTCTTCGAGGCTTGGCAGGGCAAAAGGGACGCTTCTCGAGGTGAGGCGAGAGACCAAGGGTCCCTTTCAAGTAGCTACAGTGATACTGGGATTCCTGTCAATGTGCAAGATTAGTCAGGTACCGTTACCTTTTGAAGCAGTGAGCTCTGCGTGCCTCTCGAGGTGTCAGAGGCATGTGAGGCATTCCGACGAAAGGAGTCGGGGACCTAGGGCTTACTCTAGGGACTCCACAGGGAATGCAGACATCCCTTCACTTTGTGAGATGAAAGATGAGCCTGTTCATGCCACTGCATGGAAACGTGGCCTCATTTCGAGTCAGGGCTTCTCAGTGTACATGCCACATGAGGCAGCAAACTCAGGATCCCTCCCTCATACCTCTTGCTGAGAGAAGCCTCCTCTTGAGGGGCTTGTGGAAAGTTGGCCTACGTCTTGAGTGTAACTCAGGGAATCAGCTGTCATCTTGAGGCAATTTGATGTACACGGAATTCCTCGAGTTGCTCTGCTGAGCTTGGTATTCCTCTAGGTTTGGCACGTTGTTCTCAGGGAACCTCTGGAGTTGCCTAAAGGGAGTCAAGCCACTGGTCGTGTTTGATGTGGAACGGGGGATGGCTCTGGAGTCAATGCAGGGGAAGCGGGCCTCATCTCGAGTTGCTTTCGGGTACATGGAGCTCCATCCCGATGCTGGTGTGACCTCAGGGTCCCTCTCTACTTGTGACAGTGTTCTTGCGGATTGTCTCGAGATCCATCAAGCAAGTCGAGGCTCCTGACATGTTTCATGGGGCTCACAAAGTTGCTCTGCATGCAGTGCAGGGGAATCAGTCCTCATCTCGCTTGGAGGGCGAAGTCTCATGGTTTTTCTCGAGTTGCTGCCAGGACCTGGGGTACATTCTCAAGTTACTGCGGGGATGGCCCTTCAACCCTCGTGTTTGTTTCGCGGCGTCAGGACTCCTGTCGTGTTACGAGGGACACCTCAGGAATGTCTTTAAGGCTTGGCAAGGCAAAATGGACACTTCTCGATGTGAGGCGGGAGACCACGGGGCCCTTTCCAGTAGCCACAGGAATTCTGGGATTCCTATCAATGATCAAGAGGAGTCAGGCACCGTCACCTTTTGAAGCAGTGAGCTCTGCGTGCCTCTCGAGGTGTCAGAGTCATGTGAGGCATTCCGTCGAAAGGAGTCGGGCACCTAAGGCTTTCTCTAGGGACTCCACAGGGGATGCAGACATCCCTTCACATTGTGAGATGAAAGATGAGCCTGTATTCAAGCCACTGCAAGGAAACCCTGCCTCCTTTCGAGTCAGAGCTTCTCAGTGTATATGCCACTTGTGTCAGCAAACTCAGGGTCCCTCACTCATACCTATTGCTGAGAGATGCCTCCTCTTGAGGGGCTTGTGGAAAGTTGACCTATGTCTTGATTCTAAGAAAGGGAATCAGCTCTCATCTCGAGGCAATTTGGGGTACACGGAGGATACCTCGAGAGTTACTCTGCAGCAGAATTTGGTATTCCTCTAGACTTGGCACGTTGTTCTCGGGGAACTTCTGGAGTTGCCTAAAGGGAGTGAAGCTACAGGTCGTGTTTGATGAGGAACGGAGGATGGCTCTGGAGTCAATGCAGGGGAAGCGGGCCTCATCTCGAGTTCATTTGGGGTACATGGAGCTACTTCGCGATACTGGTGTGACCACAGGGTCGCTCTCTACTTGTGACAGAGTTCTTGCGTATTGTCTCGAGATCCATCAAGCAAGTCGAGGCTCCTGACATGTTTCATGGGGCTCACGGAATTGCTCTGCATGAAGTGCAGGGGAATCGGGCCTCATCTCGCTTGGAGGGGGAAGTCTCATGGTTTTTCTCGAGTTGCGGCGGGGACCTGGTGTACAATCTCGAGTTACCCCGGAGATGGCCCTTCAACCCTCGTGTTTGTTCAGCGACGTCAGGACTCATGTCGAGTTACGAGCGACACCTCAGGAATCTCTTCGAGGATTGGCAGTGAAAAGGGACCATTCTTGAGTTGAGGCGGGAGACCCAGGTGCCCTTTCCAGTAGCCCCAGTGATACTGGGATTCCTGTCAATGTTCAAGAGGAGTCAGGCACCGTCACCTTTTGAAACAGTCAGCTCTGCGTGCCTCCCGAAGTGTCAGAGGCATGTGAGTCACTCCGTCGAAAGGTTTCGGGGACCTAGGGCTCTCTCTAGGGACTCCACAGGGGATGCAGACATTCCTTCACCTTGTGAGATGAAAGATGAGCCTGTATTCAAGCCACTGCAAGGAAACGTGGCCTCCATTCGAGTCAGGGCTTCTCGGTGTTTATGCCACTTGAGACAGCAAACTAAGGTCCCTCCCTCATACCTATTGCTGAGAGAAGCCTCCCCTTGAGGGACTTGTGGAAAGTTGGCCTACGTCTTGAATCTAAGCCAGGGAATCAGCTCTCATCTCGAGGCAATTTGGGGTACACCGAGCATTCCTCGAGACGCTCTGCTGAACTTGGTATCTTTAGACTTGGCACGTTGTTCTCGGGGAGCCTGTGGAGTTGGCTAAATGGAGTCAAGCCACTGGTCCTGTTTGATGGGGAACCGGAGATGTCTCTGGAGTCAATGCAGGGGAAGCCGGTATCATCTCGAGCTGATTTGGGGTGCATGAAGCTCGTTCGCGATGCTGGTGTGACCTCAGTGTCCCTCGCTACTTGTGACAGTGTTCTTGTGGATTGTTCGAGAACCATCAAGCAATTCGAGGCTCCTGACATGTTTCATGGGGCTCACGGAATTGCTCTGCATGCAGTGCACGGGAATCGGCCCTCATCTCGCTTGGAGGGGGAAGTCTCATGGTTTTTCTCGAGTTGCGGCGGGGACCTGGGTTACATTCTCGAGATATGGCGGGGATGGCCCTTCAACCCTCGTGTTTCTTCAGCGACATCAGGACTTCTGTCGAGTTACGAAGGACACCTCACGAATCTCTTCGAGGCTTGGCAGGGCAAAGGGGACGCTTCTCGAGGTGAGGCGAGAGACCAAGGGTCCCTTTCAAGTAGCTACAGTGATACTGGGATTCCTGTCAATGTGCAAGATTAGTCAGGTACCGTTACCTTTTGAAGCAGTGAGCTCTGCGTGCCTCTCGAGGTGTCAGAGGCATGTGAGGCATTCCGACGAAAGGAGTCGGGGACCTAGGGCTTACTCTAGGGACTCCACAGGGAATGCAGACATCCCTTCACTTTGTGAGATGAAAGATGAGCCTGTTCATGCCACTGCATGGAAACGTGGCCTCATTTCGAGTCAGGGCTTCTCAGTGTACATGCCACATGAGGCAGCAAACTCAGGATCCCTCCCTCATACCTCTTGCTGAGAGAAGCCTCCTCTTGAGGGGCTTGTGGAAAGTTGGCCTACGTCTTGAGTGTAACTCAGGGAATCAGCTGTCATCTTGAGGCAATTTGATGTACACGGAGCATTCCTCGAGTTGCTCTGCTGAGCTTGGTATTCCTCTAGGTTTGGCACGTTGTTCTCAGGGAACCTCTGGAGTTGCCTAAAGGGAGTCAAGCCACTGGTCGTGTTTGATGTGGAACGGGGGATGGCTCTGGAGTCAATGCAGGGGAAGCGGGCCTCATCTCGAGTTGCTTTCGGGTACATGGAGCTCCATCCCGATGCTGGTGTGACCTCAGGGTCCCTCTCTACTTGTGACAGTGTTCTTGCGGATTGTCTCGAGATCCATCAAGCAAGTCGAGGCTCCTGACATGTTTCATGGGGCTCACAAAGTTGCTCTGCATGCAGTGCAGGGGAATCAGTCCTCATCTCGCTTGGAGGGCGAAGTCTCATGGTTTTTCTCGAGTTGCTGCCAGGACCTGGGGTACATTCTCAAGTTACTGCGGGGATGGCCCTTCAACCCTCGTGTTTGTTTCGCGGCGTCAGGACTCCTGTCGTGTTACGAGGGACACCTCAGGAATGTCTTTAAGGCTTGGCAAGGCAAAATGGACACTTCTCGATGTGAGGCGGGAGACCACGCCCTTTCCAGTAGCCACAGGAATTCTGGGATTCCTATCAATGATCAAGAGGAGTCAGGCACCGTCACCTTTTGAAGCAGTGAGCTCTGCGTGCCTCTCGAGGTGTCAGAGTCATGTGAGGCATTCCGTCGAAAGGAGTCGGGCACCTAAGGCTTTCTCTAGGGACTCCACAGGGGATGCAGACATCCCTTCACATTGTGAGATGAAAGATGAGCCTGTATTCAAGCCACTGCAAGGAAACCCTGCCTCCTTTCGAGTCAGAGCTTCTCAGTGTATATGCCACTTGTGTCAGCAAACTCAGGGTCCCTCACTCATACCTATTGCTGAGAGATGCCTCCTCTTGAGGGGCTTGTGGAAAGTTGACCTATGTCTTGATTCTAAGAAAGGGAATCAGCTCTCATCTCGAGGCAATTTGGGGTACACGGAGGATACCTCGAGTTACTCTGCAGAATTTGGTATTCCTCTAGACTTGGCACGTTGTTCTCGGGGAACTTCTGGGAGTTGCCTAAAGGGAGTGAAGCTACAGGTCGTGTTTGATGAGGAACGGAGGATGGCTCTGGAGTCAATGCAGGGGAAGCGGGCCTCATCTCGAGTTCATTTGGGGTACATGGAGCTACTTCGCGATACTGGTGTGACCACAGGGTCGCTCTCTACTTGTGACAGAGTTCTTGCGTATTGTCTCGAGATCCATCAAGCAAGTCGAGGCTCCTGACATGTTTCATGGGGCTCACGGAATTGCTCTGCATGAAGTGCAGGGGAATCGGGCCTCATCTCGCTTGGAGGGGGAAGTCTCATGGTTTTTCTCGAGTTGCGGCGGGGACCTGGTGTACAATCTCGAGTTACCCCGGAGATGGCCCTTCAACCCTCGTGTTTGTTCAGCGACGTCAGGACTCATGTCGAGTTACGAGCGACACCTCAGGAATCTCTTCGAGGATTGGCAGTGAAAGAGGGACCATTCTTGAGTTGAGGCGGGAGACCCAGGTGCCCTTTCCAGTAGCCCAGTGATACTGGGATTCCTGTCAATGTTCAAGAGGAGTCAGGCACCGTCACCTTTTGAAACAGTCAGCTCTGCGTGCCTCCCGAAGTGTCAGAGGCATGTGAGTCACTCCGTCGAAAGGTTTCGGGGACCTAGGGCTCTCTCTAGGGGGACTCCACAGGGGATGCAGACATTCCTTCACCTTGTGAGATGAAAGATGAGCCTGTATTCAAGCCACTGCAAGGAAACGTGGCCTCCATTCGAGTCAGGGCTTCTCGGTGTTTATGCCACTTGAGACAGCAAACTAAGGTCCCTCCCTCATACCTATTGCTGAGAGAAGCCTCCCCTTGAGGGACTTGTGGAAAGTTGGCCTACGTCTTGAATCTAAGCCAGGGAATCAGCTCTCATCTCGAGGCAATTTGGGGTACACCGAGCATTCCTCGAGACGCTCTGCTGAACTTGGTATTGCTTTAGACTTGGCACGTTGTTCTCGGGGAGCCTGTGGAGTTGGCTAAATGGAGTCAAGCCACTGGTCCTGTTTGATGGGGAACCGGAGATGTCTCTGGAGTCAATGCAGGGGAAGCCGGTATCATCTCGAGCTGATTTGGGGTGCATGAAGCTCGTTCGCGATGCTGGTGTGACCTCAGTGTCCCTCGCTACTTGTGACAGTGTTCTTGTGGATTGTTCGAGAACCATCAAGCAATTCGAGGCTCCTGACATGTTTCATGGGGCTCACGGAATTGCTCTGCATGCAGTGCACGGGAATCGGCCCTCATCTCGCTTGGAGGGGGAAGTCTCATGGTTTTTCTCGAGTTGCGGCGGGGACCTGGGTTACATTCTCGAGATATGGCGGGGATGGCCCTTCAACCCTCGTGTTTCTTCAGCGACATCAGGACTTCTGTCGAGTTACGAAGGACACCTCACGAATCTCTTCGAGGCTTGGCAGGGCAAAGGGGACGCTTCTCGAGGTGAGGCGAGAGACCAAGGGTCCCTTTCAAGTAGCTACAGTGATACTGGGGATCCTGTCAATGTGCAAGATTAGTCAGGTACCGTTACCTTTTGAAGCAGTGAGCTCTGCGTGCCTCTCGAGGTGTCAGAGGCATGTGAGGCATTCCGACGAAAGGAGTCGGGGACCTAGGGCTTACTCTAGGGACTCCACAGGGAATGCAGACATCCCTTCACTTTGTGAGATGAAAGATGAGCCTGTTCATGCCACTGCATGGAAACGTGGCCTCATTTCGAGTCAGGGCTTCTCAGTGTACATGCCACATGAGGCAGCAAACTCAGGATCCCTCCCTCATACCTCTTGCTGAGAGAAGCCTCCTCTTGAGGGGCTTGTGGAAAGTTGGCCTACGTCTTGAGTGTAACTCAGGGAATCAGCTGTCATCTTGAGGCAATTTGATGTACACGGAGCATTCCTCGAGTTGCTCTGCTGAGCTTGGTATTCCTCTAGGTTTGGCACGTTGTTCTCAGGGAACCTCTGGAGTTGCCTAAAGGGAGTCAAGCCACTGGTCGTGTTTGATGTGGAACGGGGGATGGCTCTGGAGTCAATGCAGGGGAAGCGGGCCTCATCTCGAGTTGCTTTCGGGTACATGGAGCTCCATCCCGATGCTGGTGTGACCTCAGGGTCCCTCTCTACTTGTGACAGTGTTCTTGCGGATTGTCTCGAGATCCATCAAGCAAGTCGAGGCTCCTGACATGTTTCATGGGGCTCACAAAGTTGCTCTGCATGCAGTGCAGGGGAATCAGTCCTCATCTCGCTTGGAGGGCGAAGTCTCATGGTTTTTCTCGAGTTGCTGCCAGGACCTGGGGTACATTCTCAAGTTACTGCGGGGATGGCCCTTCAACCCTCGTGTTTGTTTCGCGGCGTCAGGACTCCTGTCGTGTTACGAGGGACACCTCAGGAATGTCTTTAAGGCTTGGCAAGGCAAAATGGACACTTCTCGATGTGAGGCGGGAGACCACGGGGCCCTTTCCAGTAGCCACAGGAATTCTGGGATTCCTATCAATGATCAAGAGGAGTCAGGCACCGTCACCTTTTGAAGCAGTGAGCTCTGCGTGCCTCTCGAGGTGTCAGAGTCATGTGAGGCATTCCGTCGAAAGGAGTCGGGCACCTAAGGCTTTCTCTAGGGACTCCACAGGGGATGCAGACATCCCTTCACATTGTGAGATGAAAGATGAGCCTGTATTCAAGCCACTGCAAGGAAACCCTGCCTCCTTTCGAGTCAGAGCTTCTCAGTGTATATGCCACTTGTGTCAGCAAACTCAGGGTCCCTCACTCATACCTATTGCTGAGAGATGCCTCCTCTTGAGGGGCTTGTGGAAAGTTGACCTATGTCTTGATTCTAAGAAAGGGAATCAGCTCTCATCTCGAGGCAATTTGGGGTACACGGAGGATACCTCGAGTTACTCTGCAGAATTTGGTATTCCTCTAGACTTGGCACGTTGTTCTCGGGGAACTTCTGGAGTTGCCTAAAGGGAGTGAAGCTACAGGTCGTGTTTGATGAGGAACGGAGGATGGCT
This sequence comes from Odocoileus hemionus, assembly GCA_020976825.1. Lineage (NCBI taxonomy): Eukaryota > Metazoa > Chordata > Mammalia > Artiodactyla > Cervidae > Odocoileus > Odocoileus hemionus. The sequence goes on along the minus strand of JAJLRB010001519.1, from coordinate 18,503 downwards.
CTGGAGTCAATGCAGGGGAAGCGGGCCTCATCTCGAGTTCATTTGGGGTACATGGAGCTACTTCGCGATACTGGTGTGACCACAGGGTCGCTCTCTACTTGTGACAGAGTTCTTGCGTATTGTCTCGAGATCCATCAAGCAAGTCGAGGCTCCTGACATGTTTCATGGGGCTCACGGAATTGCTCTGCATGAAGTGCAGGGGAATCGGGCCTCATCTCGCTTGGAGGGGGAAGTCTCATGGTTTTTCTCGAGTTGCGGCGGGGACCTGGTGTACAATCTCGAGTTACCCCGGAGATGGCCCTTCAACCCTCGTGTTTGTTCAGCGACGTCAGGACTCATGTCGAGTTACGAGCGACACCTCAGGAATCTCTTCGAGGATTGGCAGTGAAAGAGGGACCATTCTTGAGTTGAGGCGGGAGACCCAGGTGCCCTTTCCAGTAGCCCCAGTGATACTGGGATTCCTGTCAATGTTCAAGAGGAGTCAGGCACCGTCACCTTTTGAAACAGTCAGCTCTGCGTGCCTCCCGAAGTGTCAGAGGCATGTGAGTCACTCCGTCGAAAGGTTTCGGGGACCTAGGGCTCTCTCTAGGGACTCCACAGGGGATGCAGACATTCCTTCACCTTGTGAGATGAAAGATGAGCCTGTATTCAAGCCACTGCAAGGAAACGTGGCCTCCATTCGAGTCAGGGCTTCTCGGTGTTTATGCCACTTGAGACAGCAAACTAAGGTCCCTCCCTCATACCTATTGCTGAGAGAAGCCTCCCCTTGAGGGACTTGTGGAAAGTTGGCCTACGTCTTGAATCTAAGCCAGGGAATCAGCTCTCATCTCGAGGCAATTTGGGGTACACCGAGCATTCCTCGAGACGCTCTGCTGAACTTGGTATTGCTTTAGACTTGGCACGTTGTTCTCGGGGAGCCTGTGGAGTTGGCTAAATGGAGTCAAGCCACTGGTCCTGTTTGATGGGGAACCGGAGATGTCTCTGGAGTCAATGCAGGGGAGGGGAAGCCGGTATCATCTCGAGCTGATTTGGGGTGCATGAAGCTCGTTCGCGATGCTGGTGTGACCTCAGTGTCCCTCGCTACTTGTGACAGTGTTCTTGTGGATTGTTCGAGAACCATCAAGCAATTCGAGGCTCCTGACATGTTTCATGGGGCTCACGGAATTGCTCTGCATGCAGTGCACGGGAATCGGCCCTCATCTCGCTTGGAGGGGGAAGTCTCATGGTTTTTCTCGAGTTGCGGCGGGGACCTGGGTTACATTCTCGAGATATGGCGGGGATGGCCCTTCAACCCTCGTGTTTCTTCAGCGACATCAGGACTTCTGTCGAGTTACGAAGGACACCTCACGAATCTCTTCGAGGCTTGGCAGGGCAAAGGGGACGCTTCTCGAGGTGAGGCGAGAGACCAAGGGTCCCTTTCAAGTAGCTACAGTGATACTGGGATTCCTGTCAATGTGCAAGATTAGTCAGGTACCGTTACCTTTTGAAGCAGTGAGCTCTGCGCTGCGTGCCTCTCGAGGTGTCAGAGGCATGTGAGGCATTCCGACGAAAGGAGTCGGGGACCTAGGGCTTACTCTAGGGACTCCACAGGGAATGCAGACATCCCTTCACTTTGTGAGATGAAAGATGAGCCTGTTCATGCCACTGCATGGAAACGTGGCCTCATTTCGAGTCAGGGCTTCTCAGTGTACATGCCACATGAGGCAGCAAACTCAGGATCCCTCCCTCATACCTCTTGCTGAGAGAAGCCTCCTCTTGAGGGGCTTGTGGAAAGTTGGCCTACGTCTTGAGTGTAACTCAGGGAATCAGCTGTCATCTTGAGGCAATTTGATGTACACGGAGCATTCCTCGAGTTGCTCTGCTGAGCTTGGTATTCCTCTAGGTTTGGCACGTTGTTCTCAGGGAACCTCTGGAGTTGCCTAAAGGGAGTCAAGCCACTGGTCGTGTTTGATGTGGAACGGGGGATGGCTCTGGAGTCAATGCAGGGGAAGCGGGCCTCATCTCGAGTTGTTGCTTTCGGGTACATGGAGCTCCATCCCGATGCTGGTGTGACCTCAGGGTCCCTCTCTACTTGTGACAGTGTTCTTGCGGATTGTCTCGAGATCCATCAAGCAAGTCGAGGCTCCTGACATGTTTCATGGGGCTCACAAAGTTGCTCTGCATGCAGTGCAGGGGAATCAGTCCTCATCTCGCTTGGAGGGCGAAGTCTCATGGTTTTTCTCGAGTTGCTGCCAGGACCTGGGGTACATTCTCAAGTTACTGCGGGGATGGCCCTTCAACCCTCGTGTTTGTTTCGCGGCGTCAGGACTCCTGTCGTGTTACGAGGGACACCTCAGGAATGTCTTTAAGGCTTGGCAAGGCAAAATGGACACTTCTCGATGTGAGGCGGGAGACCACGGGGCCCTTTCCAGTAGCCACAGGAATTCTGGGATTCCTATCAATGATCAAGAGGAGTCAGGCACCGTCACCTTTTGAAGCAGTGAGCTCTGCGTGCCTCTCGAGGTGTCAGAGTCATGTGAGGCATTCCGTCGAAAGGAGTCGGGCACCTAAGGCTTTCTCTAGGGACTCCACAGGGGATGCAGACATCCCTTCACATTGTGAGATGAAAGATGAGCCTGTATTCAAGCCACTGCAAGGAAACCCTGCCTCCTTTCGAGTCAGAGCTTCTCAGTGTATATGCCACTTGTGTCAGCAAACTCAGGGTCCCTCACTCATACCTATTGCTGAGAGATGCCTCCTCTTGAGGGGCTTGTGGAAAGTTGACCTATGTCTTGATTCTAAGAAAGGGAATCAGCTCTCATCTCGAGGCAATTTGGGGTACACGGAGGATACCTCGAGTTACTCTGCAGAATTTGGTATTCCTCTAGACTTGGCACGTTGTTCTCGGGGAACTTCTGGAGTTGCCTAAAGGGAGTGAAGCTACAGGTCGTGTTTGATGAGGAACGGAGGATGGCTCTGGAGTCAATGCAGGGGAAGCGGGCCTCATCTCGAGTTCATTTGGGGTACATGGAGCTAGCTACTTCGCGATACTGGTGTGACCACAGGGTCGCTCTCTACTTGTGACAGAGTTCTTGCGTATTGTCTCGAGATCCATCAAGCAAGTCGAGGCTCCTGACATGTTTCATGGGGCTCACGGAATTGCTCTGCATGAAGTGCAGGGGAATCGGGCCTCATCTCGCTTGGAGGGGGAAGTCTCATGGTTTTTCTCGAGTTGCGGCGGGGACCTGGTGTACAATCTCGAGTTACCCCGGAGATGGCCCTTCAACCCTCGTGTTTGTTCAGCGACGTCAGGACTCATGTCGAGTTACGAGCGACACCTCAGGAATCTCTTCGAGGATTGGCAGTGAAAGAGGGACCATTCTTGAGTTGAGGCGGGAGACCCAGGTGCCCTTTCCAGTAGCCCCAGTGATACTGGGATTCCTGTCAATGTTCAAGAGGAGTCAGGCACCGTCACCTTTTGAAACAGTCAGCTCTGCGTGCCTCCCGAAGTGTCAGAGGCATGTGAGTCACTCCTCGTCGAAAGGTTTCGGGGACCTAGGGCTCTCTCTAGGGACTCCACAGGGGATGCAGACATTCCTTCACCTTGTGAGATGAAAGATGAGCCTGTATTCAAGCCACTGCAAGGAAACGTGGCCTCCATTCGAGTCAGGGCTTCTCGGTGTTTATGCCACTTGAGACAGCAAACTAAGGTCCCTCCCTCATACCTATTGCTGAGAGAAGCCTCCCCTTGAGGGACTTGTGGAAAGTTGGCCTACGTCTTGAATCTAAGCCAGGGAATCAGCTCTCATCTCGAGGCAATTTGGGGTACACCGAGCATTCCTCGAGACGCTCTGCTGAACTTGGTATTGCTTTAGACTTGGCACGTTGTTCTCGGGGAGCCTGTGGAGTTGGCTAAATGGAGTCAAGCCACTGGTCCTGTTTGATGGGGAACCGGAGATGTCTCTGGAGTCAATGCAGGGGAAGCCGGTATCATCTCGAGCTGATTTGGGGTGCATGAAGCTCGTTCGCGATGCTGGTGTGACCTCAGTGTCCCTCGCTACTTGTGACAGTGTTCTTGTGGATTGTTCGAGAACCATCAAGCAATTCGAGGCTCCTGACATGTTTCATGGGGCTCACGGAATTGCTCTGCATGCAGTGCACGGGAATCGGCCCTCATCTCGCTTGGAGGGGGAAGTCTCATGGTTTTTCTCGAGTTGCGGCGGGGACCTGGGTTACATTCTCGAGATATGGCGGGGATGGCCCTTCAACCCTCGTGTTTCTTCAGCGACATCAGGACTTCTGTCGAGTTACGAAGGACACCTCACGAATCTCTTCGAGGCTTGGCAGGGCAAAAGGGGACGCTTCTCGAGGTGAGGCGAGAGACCAAGGGTCCCTTTCAAGTAGCTACAGTGATACTGGGATTCCTGTCAATGTGCAAGATTAGTCAGGTACCGTTACCTTTTGAAGCAGTGAGCTCTGCGTGCCTCTCGAGGTGTCAGAGGCATGTGAGGCATTCCGACGAAAGGAGTCGGGGACCTAGGCTTACTCTAGGGACTCCACAGGGAATGCAGACATCCCTTCACTTTGTGAGATGAAAGATGAGCCTGTTCATGCCACTGCATGGAAACGTGGCCTCATTTCGAGTCAGGGCTTCTCAGTGTACATGCCACATGAGGCAGCAAACTCAGGATCCCTCCCTCATACCTCTTGCTGAGAGAAGCCTCCTCTTGAGGGGCTTGTGGAAAGTTGGCCTACGTCTTGAGTGTAACTCAGGGAATCAGCTGTCATCTTGAGGCAATTTGATGTACACGGAGCATTCCTCGAGTTGCTCTGCTGAGCTTGGTATTCCTCTAGGTTTGGCACGTTGTTCTCAGGGAACCTCTGGAGTTGCCTAAAGGGAGTCAAGCCACTGGTCGTGTTTGATGTGGAACGGGGGATGGCTCTGGAGTCAATGCAGGGGAAGCGGGCCTCATCTCGAGTTGCTTTCGGGTACATGGAGCTCCATCCCGATGCTGGTGTGACCTCAGGGTCCCTCTCTACTTGTGACAGTGTTCTTGCGGATTGTCTCGAGATCCATCAAGCAAGTCGAGGCTCCTGACATGTTTCATGGGGCTCACAAAGTTGCTCTGCATGCAGTGCAGGGGAATCAGTCCTCATCTCGCTTGGAGGGCGAAGTCTCATGGTTTTTCTCGAGTTGCTGCCAGGACCTGGGGTACATTCTCAAGTTACTGCGGGGATGGCCCTTCAACCCTCGTGTTTGTTTCGCGGCGTCAGGACTCCTGTCGTGTTACGAGGGACACCTCAGGAATGTCTTTAAGGCTTGGCAAGGCAAAATGGACACTTCTCGATGTGAGGCGGGAGACCACGGGGCCCTTTCCAGTAGCCACAGGAATTCTGGGATTCCTATCAATGATCAAGAGGAGTCAGGCACCGTCACCTTTTGAAGCAGTGAGCTCTGCGTGCCTCTCGAGGTGTCAGAGTCATGTGAGGCATTCCGTCGAAAGGAGTCGGGCACCTAAGGCTTTCTCTAGGGACTCCACAGGGGATGCAGACATCCCTTCACATTGTGAGATGAAAGATGAGCCTGTATTCAAGCCACTGCAAGGAAACCCTGCCTCCTTTCGAGTCAGAGCTTCTCAGTGTATATGCCACTTGTGTCAGCAAACTCAGGGTCCCTCACTCATACCTATTGCTGAGAGATGCCTCCTCTTGAGGGGCTTGTGGAAAGTTGACCTATGTCTTGATTCTAAGAAAGGGAATCAGCTCTCATCTCGAGGCAATTTGGGGTACACGGAGGATACCTCGAGTTACTCTGCAGAATTTGGTATTCCTCTAGACTTGGCACGTTGTTCTCGGGGAACTTCTGGAGTTGCCTAAAGGGAGTGAAGCTACAGGTCGTGTTTGATGAGGAACGGAGGATGGCTCTGGAGTCAATGCAGGGGAAGCGGGCCTCATCTCGAGTTCATTTGGGGTACATGGAGCTACTTCGCGATACTGGTGTGACCACAGGGTCGCTCTCTACTTGTGACAGAGTTCTTCTTGCGTATTGTCTCGAGATCCATCAAGCAAGTCGAGGCTCCTGACATGTTTCATGGGGCTCACGGAATTGCTCTGCATGAAGTGCAGGGGAATCGGGCCTCATCTCGCTTGGAGGGGGAAGTCTCATGGTTTTTCTCGAGTTGCGGCGGGGACCTGGTGTACAATCTCGAGTTACCCCGGAGATGGCCCTTCAACCCTCGTGTTTGTTCAGCGACGTCAGGACTCATGTCGAGTTACGAGCGACACCTCAGGAATCTCTTCGAGGATTGGCAGTGAAAGAGGGACCATTCTTGAGTTGAGGCGGGAGACCCAGGTGCCCTTTCCAGTAGCCCCAGTGATACTGGGATTCCTGTCAATGTTCAAGAGGAGTCAGGCACCGTCACCTTTTGAAACAGTCAGCTCTGCGTGCCTCCCGAAGTGTCAGAGGCATGTGAGTCACTCCGTCGAAAGGTTTCGGGGACCTAGGGCTCTCTCTAGGGACTCCACAGGGGATGCAGACATTCCTTCACCTTGTGAGATGAAAGATGAGCCTGTATTCAAGCCACTGCAAGGAAACGTGGCCTCCATTCGAGTCAGGGCTTCTCGGTGTTTATGCCACTTGAGACAGCAAACTAAGGTCCCTCCCTCATACCTATTGCTGAGAGAAGCCTCCCCTTGAGGGACTTGTGGAAAGTTGGCCTACGTCTTGAATCTAAGCCAGGGAATCAGCTCTCATCTCGAGGCAATTTGGGGTACACCGAGCATTCCTCGAGACGCTCTGCTGAACTTGGTATTGCTTTAGACTTGGCACGTTGTTCTCGGGGAGCCTGTGGAGTTGGCTAAATGGAGTCAAGCCACTGGTCCTGTTTGATGGGGAACCGGAGATGTCTCTGGAGTCAATGCAGGGGAAGCCGGTATCATCTCGAGCTGATTTGGGGTGCATGAAGCTCGTTCGCGATGCTGGTGTGACCTCAGTGTCCCTCGCTACTTGTGACAGTGTTCTTGTGGATTGTTCGAGAACCATCAAGCAATTCGAGGCTCCTGACATGTTTCATGGGGCTCACGGAATTGCTCTGCATGCAGTGCACGGGAATCGGCCCTCATCTCGCTTGGAGGGGGAAGTCTCATGGTTTTTCTCGAGTTGCGGCGGGGACCTGGGTTACATTCTCGAGATATGGCGGGGATGGCCCTTCAACCCTCGTGTTTCTTCAGCGACATCAGGACTTCTGTCGAGTTACGAAGGACACCTCACGAATCTCTTCGAGGCTTGGCAGGGCAAAGGGGACGCTTCTCGAGGTGAGGCGAGAGACCAAGGGTCCCTTTCAAGTAGCTACAGTGATACTGGGATTCCTGTCAATGTGCAAGATTAGTCAGGTACCGTTACCTTTTGAAGCAGTGAGCTCTGCGTGCCTCTCGAGGTGTCAGAGGCATGTGAGGCATTCCGACGAAAGGAGTCGGGGACCTAGGGCTTACTCTAGGGACTCCACAGGGAATGCAGACATCCCTTCACTTTGTGAGATGAAAAAAGATGAGCCTGTTCATGCCACTGCATGGAAACGTGGCCTCATTTCGAGTCAGGGCTTCTCAGTGTACATGCCACATGAGGCAGCAAACTCAGGATCCCTCCCTCATACCTCTTGCTGAGAGAAGCCTCCTCTTGAGGGGCTTGTGGAAAGTTGGCCTACGTCTTGAGTGTAACTCAGGGAATCAGCTGTCATCTTGAGGCAATTTGATGTACACGGAGCATTCCTCGAGTTGCTCTGCTGAGCTTGGTATTCCTCTAGGTTTGGCACGTTGTTCTCAGGGAACCTCTGGAGTTGCCTAAAGGGAGTCAAGCCACTGGTCGTGTTTGATGTGGAACGGGGGATGGCTCTGGAGTCAATGCAGGGGAAGCGGGCCTCATCTCGAGTTGCTTTCGGGTACATGGAGCTCCATCCCGATGCTGGTGTGACCTCAGGGTCCCTCTCTACTTGTGACAGTGTTCTTGCGGATTGTCTCGAGATCCATCAAGCAAGTCGAGGCTCCTGACATGTTTCATGGGGCTCACAAAGTTGCTCTGCATGCAGTGCAGGGGAATCAGTCCTCATCTCGCTTGGAGGGCGAAGTCTCATGGTTTTTCTCGAGTTGCTGCCAGGACCTGGGGTACATTCTCAAGTTACTGCGGGGATGGCCCTTCAACCCTCGTGTTTGTTTCGCGGCGTCAGGACTCCTGTCGTGTTACGAGGGACACCTCAGGAATGTCTTTAAGGCTTGGCAAGGCAAAATGGACACTTCTCGATGTGAGGCGGGAGACCACGGGGCCCTTTCCAGTAGCCACAGGAATTCTGGGATTCCTATCAATGATCAAGAGGAGTCAGGCACCGTCACCTTTTGAAGCAGTGAGCTCTGCGTGCCTCTCGAGGTGTCAGAGTCATGTGAGGCATTCCGTCGAAAGGAGTCGGGCACCTAAGGCTTTCTCTAGGGACTCCACAGGGGATGCAGACATCCCTTCACATTGTGAGATGAAAGATGAGCCTGTATTCAAGCCACTGCAAGGAAACCCTGCCTCCTTTCGAGTCAGAGCTTCTCAGTGTATATGCCACTTGTGTCAGCAAACTCAGGGTCCCTCACTCATACCTATTGCTGAGAGATGCCTCCTCTTGAGGGGCTTGTGGAAAGTTGACCTATGTCTTGATTCTAAGAAAGGGAATCAGCTCTCATCTCGAGGCAATTTGGGGTACACGGAGGATACCTCGAGTTACTCTGCAGAATTTGGTATTCCTCTAGACTTGGCACGTTGTTCTCGGGGAACTTCTGGAGTTGCCTAAAGGGAGTGAAGCTACAGGTCGTGTTTGATGAGGAACGGAGGATGGCTCTGGAGTCAATGCAGGGGAAGCGGGCCTCATCTCGAGTTCATTTGGGGTACATGGAGCTACTTCGCGATACTGGTGTGACCACAGGGTCGCTCTCTACTTGTGACAGAGTTCTTGCGTATTGTCTCGAGATCCATCAAGCAAGTCGAGGCTCCTGACATGTTTCATGGGGGGTCACGGAATTGCTCTGCATGAAGTGCAGGGGAATCGGGCCTCATCTCGCTTGGAGGGGGAAGTCTCATGGTTTTTCTCGAGTTGCGGCGGGGACCTGGTGTACAATCTCGAGTTACCCCGGAGATGGCCCTTCAACCCTCGTGTTTGTTCAGCGACGTCAGGACTCATGTCGAGTTACGAGCGACACCTCAGGAATCTCTTCGAGGATTGGCAGTGAAAGAGGGACCATTCTTGAGTTGAGGCGGGAGACCCAGGTGCCCTTTCCAGTAGCCCCAGTGATACTGGGATTCCTGTCAATGTTCAAGAGGAGTCAGGCACCGTCACCTTTTGAAACAGTCAGCTCTGCGTGCCTCCCGAAGTGTCAGAGGCATGTGAGTCACTCCGTCGAAAGGTTTCGGGGACCTAGGGCTCTCTCTAGGGACTCCACAGGGGATGCAGACATTCCTTCACCTTGTGAGATGAAAGATGAGCCTGTATTCAAGCCACTGCAAGGAAACGTGCCTCCATTCGAGTCAGGGCTTCTCGGTGTTTATGCCACTTGAGACAGCAAACTAAGGTCCCTCCCTCATACCTATTGCTGAGAGAAGCCTCCCCTTGAGGGACTTGTGGAAAGTTGGCCTACGTCTTGAATCTAAGCCAGGGAATCAGCTCTCATCTCGAGGCAATTTGGGGTACACCGAGCATTCCTCGAGACGCTCTGCTGAACTTGGTATTGCTTTAGACTTGGCACGTTGTTCTCGGGGAGCCTGTGGAGTTGGCTAAATGGAGTCAAGCCACTGGTCCTGTTTGATGGGGAACCGGAGATGTCTCTGGAGTCAATGCAGGGGAAGCCGGTATCATCTCGAGCTGATTTGGGGTGCATGAAGCTCGTTCGCGATGCTGGTGTGACCTCAGTGTCCCTCGCTACTTGTGACAGTGTTCTTGTGGATTGTTCGAGAACCATCAAGCAATTCGAGGCTCCTGACATGTTTCATGGGGCTCACGGAATTGCTCTGCATGCAGTGCACGGGAATCGGCCCTCATCTCGCTTGGAGGGGGAAGTCTCATGGTTTTTCTCGAGTTGCGGCGGGGACCTGGGTTACATTCTCGAGATATGGCGGGGATGGCCCTTCAACCCTCGTGTTTCTTCAGCGACATCAGGACTTCTGTCGAGTTACGAAGGACACCTCACGAATCTCTTCGAGGCTTGGCAGGGCAAAAGGGGACGCTTCTCGAGGTGAGGCGAGAGACCAAGGGTCCCTTTCAAGTAGCTACAGTGATACTGGGATTCCTGTCAATGTGCAAGATTAGTCAGGTACCGTTACCTTTTGAAGCAGTGAGCTCTGCGCGTGCCTCTCGAGGTGTCAGAGGCATGTGAGGCATTCCGACGAAAGGAGTCGGGGACCTAGGGCTTACTCTAGGGACTCCACAGGGAATGCAGACATCCCTTCACTTTGTGAGATGAAAGATGAGCCTGTTCATGCCACTGCATGGAAACGTGGCCTCATTTCGAGTCAGGCTTCTCAGTGTACATGCCACATGAGGCAGCAAACTCAGGATCCCTCCCTCATACCTCTTGCTGAGAGAAGCCTCCTCTTGAGGGGCTTGTGGAAAGTTGGCCTACGTCTTGAGTGTAACTCAGGGAATCAGCTGTCATCTTGAGGCAATTTGGGGTACACGGAGCATTCCTCGAGTTGCTCTGCTGAGCTTGGTATTCCTCTAGGTTTGGCACGTTGTTCTCAGGGAACCTCTGGAGTTGCCTAAAGGGAGTCAAGCCACTGGTCGTGTTTGATGTGGAACGGGGGATGGCTCTGGAGTCAATGCAGGGGAAGCGGGCCTCATCTCGAGTTGCTTTCGGGTACATGGAGCTCCATCCCGATGCTGGTGTGACCTCAGGGTCCCTCTCTACTTGTGACAGTGTTCTTGCGGATTGTCTCGAGATCCATCAAGCAAGTCGAGGCTCCTGACATGTTTCATGGGGCTCACAAAGTTGCTCTGCATGCAGTGCAGGGGAAGGGGAATCAGCTCATCTCGCTTGGAGGGCGAAGTCTCATGGTTTTTCTCGAGTTGCTGCCAGGACCTGGGGTACATTCTCAAGTTACTGCGGGGATGGCCCTTCAACCCTCGTGTTTGTTTCGCGCGTCAGGACTCCTGTCGTGTTACGAGGGACACCTCAGGAATGTCTTTAAGGCTTGGCAAGGCAAAATGGACACTTCTCGATGTGAGGCGGGAGACCACGGGGCCCTTTCCAGTAGCCACAGGAATTCTGGGATTCCTATCAATGATCAAGAGGAGTCAGGCACCGTCACCTTTTGAAGCAGTGAGCTCTGCGTGCCTCTCGAGGTGTCAGAGTCATGTGAGGCATTCCGTCGAAAGGAGTCGGGCACCTAAGGCTTTCTCTAGGGACTCCACAGGGGATGCAGACATCCCTTCACATTGTGAGATGAAAGATGAGCCTGTATTCAAGCCACTGCAAGGAAACCCTGCCTCCTTTCGAGTCAGAGCTTCTCAGTGTATATGACTTGTGTCAGCAAACTCAGGGTCCCTCACTCATACCTATTGCTGAGAGATGCCTCCTCTTGAGGGGCTTGTGGAAAGTTGACCTATGTCTTGATTCTAAGAAAGGGAATCAGCTCTCATCTCGAGGCAATTTGGGGTACACGGAGGATACCTCGAGTTACTCTGCAGAATTTGGTATTCCTCTAGACTTGGCACGTTGTTCTCGGGGAACTTCTGGAGTTGCCTAAAGGGAGTGAAGCTACAGGTCGTGTTTGATGAGGAACGGAGGATGGCTCTGGAGTCAATGCAGGGGAAGCGGGCCTCATCTCGAGTTCATTTGGGGTACATGGAGCTACTTCGCGATACTGGTGTGACCACAGGGTCGCTCTCTACTTGTGACAGAGTTCTTGCGTATTGTCTCGAGATCCATCAAGCAAGTCGAGGCTCCTGACATGTTTCATGGGGCTCACGGAATTGCTCTGCATGAAGTGCAGGGGAATCGGGCCTCATCTCGCTTGGAGGGGGAAGTCTCATGGTTTTTCTCGAGTTGCGGCGGGGACCTGGTGTACAATCTCGAGTTACCCCGGAGATGGCCCTTCAACCCTCGTGTTTGTTCAGCGACGTCAGGACTCATGTCGAGTTACGAGCGACACCTCAGGAATCTCTTCGAGGATTGGCAGTGAAAGAGGGACCATTCTTGAGTTGAGGCGGGAGACCCAGGTGCCCTTTCCAGTAGCCCCAGTGATACTGGGATTCCTGTCAATGTTCAAGAGGAGTCAGGCACCGTCACCTTTTGAAACAGTCAGCTCTGCGTGCCTCCCGAAGTGTCAGAGGCATGTGAGTCACTCCGTCGAAAGGTTTCGGGGACCTAGGGCTCTCTCTAGGGACTCCACAGGGGATGCAGACATTCCTTCACCTTGTGAGATGAAAGATGAGCCTGTATTCAAGCCACTGCAAGGAAACGTGGCCTCCATTCGAGTCAGGGCTTCTCGGTGTTTATGCCACTTGAGACAGCAAACTAAGGTCCCTCCCTCATACCTATTGCTGAGAGAAGCCTCCCCTTGAGGGACTTGTGGAAAGTTGGCCTACGTCTTGAATCTAAGCCAGGGAATCAGCTCTCATCTCGAGGCAATTTGGGGTACACCGAGCATTCCTCGAGACGCTCTGCTGAACTTGGTATTGCTTTAGACTTGGCACGTTGTTCTCGGGGAGCCTGTGGAGTTGGCTAAATGGAGTCAAGCCACTGGTCCTGTTTGATGGGGAACCGGAGATGTCTCTGGAGTCAATGCAGGGGAAGCCGGTATCATCTCGAGCTGATTTGGGGTGCATGAAGCTCGTTCGCGATGCTGGTGTGACCTCAGTGTCCCTCGCTACTTGTGACAGTGTTCTTGTGGATTGTTCGAGAACCATCAAGCAATTCGAGGCTCCTGACATGTTTCATGGGGCTCACGGAATTGCTCTGCATGCAGTGCACGGGAATCGGCCCTCATCTCGCTTGGAGGGGGAAGTCTCATGGTTTTCTCGAGTTGCGGCGGGGACCTGGGTTACATTCTCGAGATATGGCGGGGATGGCCCTTCAACCCTCGTGTTTCTTCAGCGACATCAGGACTTCTGTCGAGTTACGAAGGACACCTCACGAATCTCTTCGAGGCTTGGCAGGGCAAAAGGGACGCTTCTCGAGGTGAGGCGAGAGACCAAGGGTCCCTTTCAAGTAGCTACAGTGATACTGGGATTCCTGTCAATGTGCAAGATTAGTCAGGTACCGTTACCTTTTGAAGCAGTGAGCTCTGCGTGCCTCTCGAGGTGTCAGAGGCATGTGAGGCATTCCGACGAAAGGAGTCGGGGACCTAGGGCTTACTCTAGGGACTCCACAGGGAATGCAGACATCCCTTCACTTGTGAGATGAAAGATGAGCCTGTTCATGCCACTGCATGGAAACGTGGCCTCATTTCGAGTCAGGGCTTCTCAGTGTACATGCCACATGAGGCAGCAAACTCAGGATCCCTCCCTCATACCTCTTGCTGAGAGAAGCCTCCTCTTGAGGGGCTTGTGGAAAGTTGGCCTACGTCTTGAGTGTAACTCAGGGAATCAGCTGTCATCTTGAGGCAATTTGATGTACACGGAGCATTCCTCGAGTTGCTCTGCTGAGCTTGGTATTCCTCTAGATTTGGCACGTTGTTCTCAGGGAACCTCTGGAGTTGCCTAAAGGGAGTCAAGCCACTGGTCGTGTTTGATGTGGAACGGGGGATGGCTCTGGAGTCAATGCAGGGGAAGCGGGCCTCATCTCGAGTTGCTTTCGGGTACATGGAGCTCCATCCCGATGCTGGTGTGACCTCAGGGTCCCTCTCTACTTGTGACAGTGTTCTTGCGGATTGTCTCGAGATCCATCAAGCAAGTCGAGGCTCCTGACATGTTTCATGGGGCTCACAAAGTTGCTCTGCATGCAGTGCAGGGGAATCAGTCCTCATCTCGCTTGGAGGGCGAAGTCTCATGGTTTTTCTCTCGAGTTGCTCAGGACCTGGGGTACATTCTCAAGTTACTGCGGGGATGGCCCTTCAACCCTCGTGTTTGTTTCGCGGCGTCAGGACTCCTGTCGTGTTACGAGGGACACCTCAGGAATGTCTTTAAGGCTTGGCAAGGCAAAATGGACACTTCTCGATGTGAGGCGGGAGACCACGGGGCCCTTTCCAGTAGCCACAGGAATTCTGGGATTCCTATCAATGATCAAGAGGAGTCAGGCACCGTCACCTTTTGAAGCAGTGAGCTCTGCGTGCCTCTCGAGGTGTCAGAGTCATGTGAGGCATTCCGTCGAAAGGAGTCGGGCACCTAAGGCTTTCTCTAGGGACTCCACAGGGGATGCAGACATCCCTTCACATTGTGAGATGAAAGATGAGCCTGTATTCAAGCCACTGCAAGGAAACCCTGCCTCCTTTCGAGTCAGAGCTTCTCAGTGTATATGCCACTTGTGTCAGCAAACTCAGGGTCCCTCACTCATACCTATTGCTGCTGAGAGATGCCTCCTCTTGAGGGGCTTGTGGAAAGTTGACCTATGTCTTGATTCTAAGAAAGGGAATCAGCTCTCATCTCGAGGCAATTTGGGGTACACGGAGGATACCTCGAGTTACTCTGCAGAATTTGGTATTCCTCTAGACTTGGCACGTTGTTCTCGGGGAACTTCTGGAGTTGCCTAAAGGGAGTGAAGCTACAGGTCGTGTTTGATGAGGAACGGAGGATGGCTCTGGAGTCAATGCAGGGGAAGCGGGCCTCATCTCGAGTTCATTTGGGGTACATGGAGCTACTTCGCGATACTGGTGTGACCACAGGGTCGCTCTCTACTTGTGACAGAGTTCTTGCGTATTGTCTCGAGATCCATCAAGCAAGTCGAGGCTCCTGACATGTTTCATGGGGCTCACGGAATTGCTCTGCATGAAGTGCAGGGGAATCGGGCCTCATCTCGCTTGGAGGGGGAAGTCTCATGGTTTTTCTCGAGTTGCGGCGGGGACCTGGTGTACAATCTCGAGTTACCCCGGAGATGGCCCTTCAACCCTCGTGTTTGTTCAGCGACGTCAGGACTCATGTCGAGTTACGAGCGACACCTCAGGAATCTCTTCGAGGATTGGCAGTGAAAGAGGGACCATTCTTGAGTTGAGGCGGGAGACCCAGGTGCCCTTTCCAGTAGCCCCAGTGATACTGGGATTCCTGTCAATGTTCAAGAGGAGTCAGGCACCGTCACCTTTTGAAACAGTCAGCTCTGCGTGCCTCCCGAAGTGTCAGAGGCATGTGAGTCACTCCGTCGAAAGGTTTCGGGGACCTAGGGCTCTCTCTAGGGACTCCACAGGGGATGCAGACATTCCTTCACCTTGTGAGATGAAAGATGAGCCTGTATTCAAGCCACTGCAAGGAAACGTGGCCTCCATTCGAGTCAGGGCTTCTCGGTGTTTATGCCACTTGAGACAGCAAACTAAGGTCCCTCCCTCATACCTATTGCTGAGAGAAGCCTCCCCCTGAGGGCTTGTGGAAAGTTGGCCTACGTCTTGAATCTAAGCCAGGGAATCAGCTCTCATCTCGAGGCAATTTGGGGTACACCGAGCATTCCTCGAGACGCTCTGCTGAACTTGGTATTGCTTTAGACTTGGCACGTTGTTCTCGGGGAGCCTGTGGAGTTGGCTAAATGGAGTCAAGCCACTGGTCCTGTTTGATGGGGAACCGGAGATGTCTCTGGAGTCAATGCAGGGGAAGCCGGTATCATCTCGAGCTGATTTGGGGTGCATGAAGCTCGTTCGCGATGCTGGTGTGACCTCAGTGTCCCTCGCTACTTGTGACAGTGTTCTTGTGGATTGTTCGAGAACCATCAAGCAATTCGAGGCTCCTGACATGTTTCATGGGGCTCACGGAATTGCTCTGCATGCAGTGCACGGGAATCGGCCCTCATCTCGCTTGGAGGGGGAAGTCTCATGGTTTTTCTCGAGTTGCGGCGGGGACCTGGGTTACATTCTCGAGATATGGCGGGATGGCCCTTCAACCCTCGTGTTTCTTCAGCGACATCAGGACTTCTGTCGAGTTACGAAGGACACCTCACGAATCTCTTCGAGGCTTGGCAGGGCAAAAGGGACGCTTCTCGAGGTGAGGCGAGAGACCAAGGGTCCCTTTCAAGTAGCTACAGTGATACTGGGATTCCTGTCAATGTGCAAGATTAGTCAGGTACCGTTACCTTTTGAAGCAGTGAGCTCTGCGTGCCTCTCGAGGTGTCAGAGGCATGTGAGGCATTCCGACGAAAGGAGTCGGGGACCTAGGGCTTACTCTAGGGACTCCACAGGGAATGCAGACATCCCTTCACTTTGTGAGATGAAAGATGAGCCTGTTCATGCCACTGCATGGAAACGTGGCCTCATTTCGAGTCAGGGCTTCTCAGTGTACATGCCACATGAGGCAGCAAACTCAGGATCCCTCCCTCATACCTCTTGCTGAGAGAAGCCTCCTCTTGAGGGGCTTGTGGAAAGTTGGCCTACGTCTTGAGTGTAACTCAGGGAATCAGCTGTCATCTTGAGGCAATTTGGTGTACACGGAGCATTCCTCGAGTTGCTCTGCTGAGCTTGGTATTCCTCTAGATTTGGCACGTTGTTCTCAGGGAACCTCTGGAGTTGCCTAAAGGGAGTCAAGCCACTGGTCGTGTTTGATGTGGAACGGGGGATGGCTCTGGAGTCAATGCAGGGGAAGCGGGCCTCATCTCGAGTTGCTTTCGGGTACATGGAGCTCCATCCCGATGCTGGTGTGACCTCAGGGTCCCTCTCTACTTGTGACAGTGTTCTTGCGGATTGTCTCGAGATCCATCAAGCAAGTCGAGGCTCCTGACATGTTTCATGGGGCTCACAAAGTTGCTCTGCATGCAGTGCAGGGGAATCAGTCCTCATCTCGCTTGGAGGGCGAAGTCTCATGGTTTTTCTCGAGTTGCTGCCAGGACCTGGGGTACATTCTCAAGTTACTGCGGGGATGGCCCTTCAACCCTCGGTTTGTTTCGCGGCGTCAGGACTCCTGTCGTGTTACGAGGGACACCTCAGGAATGTCTTTAAGGCTTGGCAAGGCAAAATGGACACTTCTCGATGTGAGGCGGGAGACCACGGGGCCCTTTCCAGTAGCCACAGGAATTCTGGGATTCCTATCAATGATCAAGAGGAGTCAGGCACCGTCACCTTTTGAAGCAGTGAGCTCTGCGTGCCTCTCGAGGTGTCAGAGTCATGTGAGGCATTCCGTCGAAAGGAGTCGGGCACCTAAGGCTTTCTCTAGGGACTCCACAGGGGATGCAGACATCCCTTCACATTGTGAGATGAAAGATGAGCCTGTATTCAAGCCACTGCAAGGAAACCCTGCCTCCTTTCGAGTCAGAGCTTCTCAGTGTATATGCCACTTGTGTCAGCAAACTCAGGGTCCCTCACTCATACCTATTGCTGAGAGATGCCTCCTCTTGAGGGGCTTGTGGAAAGTTGACCTATGTCTTGATTCTAAGAAGGGAATCAGCTCTCATCTCGAGGCAATTTGGGGTACACGGAGGATACCTCGAGTTACTCTGCAGAATTTGGTATTCCTCTAGACTTGGCACGTTGTTCTCGGGGAACTTCTGGAGTTGCCTAAAGGGAGTGAAGCTACAGGTCGTGTTTGATGAGGAACGGAGGATGGCTCTGGAGTCAATGCAGGGGAAGCGGGCCTCATCTCGAGTTCATTTGGGGTACATGGAGCTACTTCGCGATACTGGTGTGACCACAGGGTCGCTCTCTACTTGTGACAGAGTTCTTGCGTATTGTCTCGAGATCCATCAAGCAAGTCGAGGCTCCTGACATGTTTCATGGGGCTCACGGAATTGCTCTGCATGCAGTGCAGGGGAATCGGGCCTCATCTCGCTTGGAGGGGGAAGTCTCATGGTTTTTCTCGAGTTGCGGCGGGGACCTGGTGTACAATCTCGAGTTACCCCGGAGATGGCCCTTCAACCCTCGTGTTTGTTCAGCGACGTCAGGACTCATGTCGAGTTACGAGCGACACCTCAGGAATCTCTTCGAGGATTGGCAGTGAAAGAGGGACCATTCTTGAGTTGAGGCGGGAGACCCAGGTGCCCTTTCCAGTAGCCCCAGTGATACTGGGATTCCTGTCAATGTTCAAGAGGAGTCAGGCACCGTCACCTTTTGAAACAGTCAGCTCTGCGTGCCTCCCGAAGTGTCAGAGGCATGTGAGTCATCCGTCGAAAGGAGTCGGGGACCTAGGGCTCTCTCTAGGGACTCCACAGGGGATGCAGACATTCCTTCACCTTGTGAGATGAAAGATGAGCCTGTATTCAAGCCACTGCAAGGAAACGTGGCCTCCATTCGAGTCAGGGCTTCTCGGTGTTTATGCCACTTGAGACAGCAAACTAAGGTCCCTCCCTCATACCTATTGCTGAGAGAAGCCTCCCTTGAGGGACTTGTGGAAAGTTGGCCTACGTCTTGAATCTAAGCCAGGGAATCAGCTCTCATC